>JAULJZ010180816.1:0-34534 GCA_032270985.1 Heliamphora pulchella | reverse complement strand
TCAGCTCCACTTGACGGTGATGTGCCAAACAGAGTATGGACAGGAAAAGAAATCTCCTATTAGCACTTAAAGGTATTTGGCTCCAGAGCATTTGTTCACATTCCTAGAGATAAAAGGTCAAAGCTTAACAGGAAATCAAAATAGTGCATCTTTCTGAAATACGGCCGAGAAGAGTTTGGGTACAGACTTTGGGATCCTGTTGACAAGAAAATCATCAAAAGCATATATGTTGTCTTCTTTGGGGACGAAACCATAGAAGACATGAACAAAAAAAAAAGTAGCTACACAGACAGAATATCCGATTAATACAAATCTAGTCCTCCCACCTACCGTGCATAGTGATGAACGGGAAGACACACAAGATAGTACAGAAGTTGATGAGGATACTCCTACAATTGATGGTATTATCCCAGAAGAACAGACAGAGCAAATTCACACTGATCCTCTAGCAAAGCCATAATTGAGAAAGGTCAACCAGGGAGCGTCAAGCCTCAAGAAGATACCCACCTAGTAAATATTTGATGCTCATGGTTGGAGGAGAGCTATATTATTATTAGAAAGCAGTTGAACATGAGCAGAAGAACGAGTCGATAAAAATCATGCAAGAAAAGATGAAATTCCTACATGAGAATCAGACATATGATCTAGTAAATCTACCCAAAGGCAAAAGAACATTGAAATACAAGAAAATGTATCATTGGCGACGCAATTTGCCAACGTAAGGCAATTTAGTTGGCAAATATAGCTCTTTAGCAACAAAAAAAATGCATTGGGAAAAACTCTAAAAATAATCCTTTTTAGTGATGAGAAACTCTTTCGTTGGCGAATATTGTTAGCAAACATTTGGCCAAAAAAGATATTTCCTCCTATTGGAGGTAAACGTTTTACTAACATATTTTTTATTTTTGGGGATCAATGGTGCATTGCTAATATAAAAACTATTAGTTACGAGTTAATTATATTGGCAAAAGTTAAAACATATATTCTGACCAACATAAAAGAAGTCGTTTAGAGATAAAATGATATAATTTTGGTTTATGACTTTATTAATCATCTTATACCCTAAACACACGAAACATATACCCAAAATATGATTTTACTTTTTATTTTTCTTCAAAGACCGTTGGAGCCTTGCGATTTTCAAGCCGTCCACTGTTGCTGACTATCGCGCCGTCCACCACCACCAACCATCTCGTCGCCCAACCACTACTACAATATTGCCAAAAAATCATGTTAAGATAGTGGTATAATTGTACATGTGATATGTTTAGTCTTTTTATTTAATTAATAAGTGGTAGGGAGGAAATCTTAAGTTGGGAAAACTCTCGTTCACCATTACTATGATTTTTTTTTTTCTTTCTCTTTTTCTCTCTTTGCAATAATTCAAATGTGGTATCAGAGCAAGATTTTGTGTACGAGGCTTAATAGGCTTCTCTCTCTCTCTCTCTCTCTCTATATATATATATATATATATATATATATATAAACAAGAAGACAAAACCAAAATTAGTCATGGGGTTTGGGGATTATAACCATAAGAAGACAAAACCAAAATCAATTCTCTTGATTTGATATTTGGTGGCCATGAGGTGAGAGAAAATCAATTCAACATAATTCAGTTGCAGGGCTTCATCAGTGAGCAACAGCACTGAGAAGAAATTTTTGAAAGAAACAACCCATGTTTGTGCAGAAATTGGATGTTAGACGAAGTTCAATCGTAGTAAAATGTTAGGAGTATACTCTTCATACTTGATTTTTGTTAATCAACGGTATCGATTATTAGCCAACGAGATCTAAACTTAATTTTATTTATTTGATCAGAATCCATCTAACGGTGACGAGTACTAAATATTTTGTTATTTCGAAAATATTATTCTTGATGTTATCTTTCTTTGGGTATGTCTAGAGAGTTAAATTTGTAAATTTATTATTTTGACATAGTGAAAATTTAGAATTTAGAATTTAGAATTGAACTTCAGTCCTGTAGTTTTTTCTTTTAGGGGTTTTCCACGAAAAAAATTAGGGTTTTACAGTTTCTTTGATTATTATTTTTATTGCTATTATTGATCTTATTTAACTAAGCATGAAAAGAGAAAAAAATATTTTATTCTGCTACAAGCTATTTTTGTTTAATTTTTCCCACCATATATATATATATATATCACTATAATTCAAGTACTACTCTACCAATTATTTTCTTTATATTTCACTTAAAGGTTGATATTTTGGCATTGTATACACTGAAAAACGAAAACGTATTTATTGAAGTTAAACAGTTTTTTTCTGTTACTCTAATAGTATTCAAATCCCTAATTTTTCATTGATTTCCTTTTTTTTTTCTCTCCTATTTTTCTTACACATGAAAAGTCTTTCTTAATTATTAGTGCCTCAACTATTTTCGAACAATAATGCTAAAGATACCAAATATTTCAAATATTATAACGCAATTATAACTGTTGATATAATGTGTCCCAGATAAACTCTATTGAAATTTTATAGTTGTGCCATATCATTTGAGATATTAATTTAGTAAAATAAGTTAGTATTCTTAACATTATTGATTTTTGAATGCAATGGGTACCACTAAATACATTACCATAATTGCCAATTTTTATAATATACAATTATTGGAGTTTGTATTTTTGAATTTTTGATCATGTGTTATCATTAAATGTTTGTATTTATATTTTTTTAAGTTTCAACATATTTAGTCAGAGAAAACTGCAACCTTATCGATATAATCTCATCAAGTATACAATCATCGTTCATTGCACTATCACTTCTACTATCAAATTAATTTCATTAAACAATTCTTTCATAAGCTGGAGCCCCTTAGGATCTCAAATTGCATTCTAATCATTAAAAAATATATTATATTAAAAAAATTTAATAAAATATTATTTGTGAGATTTAATAAGTGCTTTTATAATACCTATTATTATACATAATTTTTTAAAAAATTATGATAATGTATATAATTTATGAGACCCACAAATAAAATAGATTAGCCTAACTTCGATCAATGAGAAAAAATACAAAGTAATATTTTAAATAAAAAATAACGTTAAATAAAAAATTTTAATTAAACTTTCAAAATAAAAGAATATTATTGAAAAATAATATTTTTATTCAATGCTTGTCTCACGAAACTAGCTGAGACATATTATATTATTCTAATAGTGACTTTTAATTTTTTTAAATCGATTGTTGAAGGGTTTAACATTTTATTGCTCCTTCTTAATAACTTTTCTGTTAGATTAAACATATCATAAAAAGAAATTTATGTGGATCAAAACTATTATTAATAAAAAAAATAGATTATAAAAATCTAATTAATAATTTTATATATCGGAAAGAAACTAAGTAAAATTTTGAAACTAAATATAAAAAGTAAACTGAAAAAAAAAAATCTCGATTTTAAAATTTTGCCCAAAATCGTCGGCCACCCCTGATCGGTGTAACCCGCTCTACACATCGTAGACTGTTTAGTAGACACTTCTTGAGTGAGGATTATAAGGTTAAAAATCCTGATATCACTATCTATCATTTTGGGATTTGACATTGAAGTGACCTAACACACCCTGTTCGTGAGAGCTTTGATTTAAGAATCATATTCTTTTCGACTAAGGCATCGTTCGATTTGAAATAAAATAATTTAAAATAAAAAAATATCTTACATGTAAAATTATTTTATAAAGAATATTTTTAATCTTTTTATTTTTTGGTGTGTCATTTGTATTTTAAAATATTTTTTAAATAAAAAATCATAAAATATTTAATTAAAATATATTATTATTTTAATACATTTGATTGATATAGCCACTATTGTCGCCACCATCCCAATCACTATTGTGACTTCTGCCACCACTGTCGTCGCTACCACTACCACTACTACCACTGATGCTACCACCATCGACGTTGTTACCGCCACCACTACCACCACTACACCACCACCACAATTGTTGGGATTTTAGGGCACAAACTCCCTAATACGTACAATTGGTTTGGATAGCAAATTTTCACGCAAGTTGCAATCCACACAAAGTAAATAAAGATAGAATAAAAATACGAATATACGTGACTCGGCTAATTTTCTACCGCTACGGGAAAATAAACAATCCACTATTCGACAATATGGAATACAAGTTTCACTTTTAACCTCACAATTTGTATGTATGGCCTCAACCTGAGCCTTTATTTGTCTCTCTATACTTTATATGAGTCTCTTCTGAGTATTGAACGACTTACTAGCTTGATGCCGAGTATTTCTATCATAACCTAGTATGTATACTAGGTCAAAACAAAACAACTCACAACCCAAATTGTGCGACGCAAAGTTGTTGTCCCGCCCAAACCGCTTGAGTGGTCTTTTGATCGGTCGATCGATCAAGTAACCTTCTCGATTTCTTTGCAGTCTATAGAGACCATGTGACTGATTTTCTCCATTATTCACCATCCTAACTGTACGGGCATCCTACCAAATGTGAATGTTAAAATTCGAGACACAACTCAACAATCTCCACCTTAATTGGCTCGAATTTCTAAATCATCTTGAAGATTTGTCAGTTGCCTCGACCTGCGTCTCTTTAACGGGTATAGGTGCTCCACCCTCTTTGACTATCAACCTAAATAAACTTGGACCAAATTTAAGTCGCATTTGAACTTGATTCTCTTGCAATCAACAGTCTTCTCGTTACTAAATAGTCTTCCAAACCTAAATTCTCAGTCACTATTACTTGCCCCTGAACTCTGCCAGTGCTACTTATAGCTTTCTTGTAAGATGAAGGTTCTCCACTAAATTGTTATTGCTGCTATTGACTTAAACCACTATCACTCGATTTTATGTGTGAACTTTTCTAATGGAGTTCCACCTCGTCTGTTGCTTTCTTTTTCTGAAGAACTATTTTACTCTGCTTGTTAATTTGATCAAACCGTGAATATTTGAGTCTTGAGCCGTCTCTACTAGACTTTATTTGTGTGGCGGTGGTGACACCATCTACCACTGTGTTCCCTATAAATCTGTATAGATTTCTCCTTTCTGTCCTTTCATGATAACTATAACCCATCAGCTAATTTTCATTGCTCAACCCCTTTCTTGTACCCGCAATCCAAAGAATCCAATGTCCTTAAAAATCAAATTTTTCTTTAATCCTAGAATATACTTGATACTCTCCAAAATTCTTACAACCCCATTGAATATTCTGATCCTTACTGTACTGATTCCAATGGCTGTCTAGGCTGCACCATTCCCCATCATAACTGTACCACCGTTGCAGGCAATGCTTATACGAGCCAAAACATTCTTTCATTGGAACACATATGATACGAGTATCCTGAATCTAGTATCCATGACTCTGACAAAGTATCAAAAATGGGAGAAACTGAAAGTATCTCTCTGTTTGCCTCACTATCTGACGACTCTTCGGCAAAACTAAAAGTCTTTACAGGCGCTTTTCCTTTTTTTCCTCATTCATATGTTGCTTCAATTCTTAGCACTAGCTCTTGAAATAAGCAATTTTGTGGTAATAGAAGTACTCCACATCCTTCATTTTACACGACTTGGACCGAGATCTTCCACACTATTAGAACCCTTCTCACTAGATCTTCTCCTTCTCCTGCTTGACTTAGACTTAGCCATAAACACGCCATCTGCATCTGAATCGCCATCCCTCTTTAGCTTTTCATGTGATAAAAGAGCAATGGTTACCTCTTCAAGTTCTAGAGTGTCCTTCCCGTACATCAGCGTTGTCACCAAATGATCATAAGAGGTCGGAACTGATGCCGACAGGAGTATCGCCTTATCCTCATCATCAGCATTTACTCTAAACCCGAATAACTGTGTAATGAGTATATTTACACCTTTAGGTGTTCTAAAATATTTGTACTGTCTTTCATCTGTAGTCCATACAATTATTTTTTCATATACAACTTGTTGGCCAGATTCTTCTTTATGTAGAGATCTTTCAGCATATGTCAAATCTCATGTGTTGTCACCCATCAAGTACGTTATGAATAACTTCTCTCCTAAATTCAACCGAATTGAGCTTGTGGTCCTGTAGTCAAGATCATCCCAATCATCATCGAATATCTTCTCTGGCTTTTTTGCCTTGTCGAGTAACACCTTGAAGACCCCTTGTAGGATTAACAAATCCTTTATCATTCGCCTCTACCATAGGGAGAACTTATTCTTGCCGGTGAACTTCTCGACTTCATATTTGATCTGAACCATCTTTACCGTGATCGAGTGACCAAGCCAATAACCTGAAGCTCTGATACTACTTATTGGAATTTTTGGGCATAAATCCCCAAATACGACTAGTTTGGGCAGCGAATTTCCATGCAGGCCACAATCCACACAAAGCAAATAAAGATAAAACAAGAATACGGATATACGTAGTTCGGCTGATTATCTACCTCCACGAGAGAATAAATATCCATTATTCGACAATATAGAATACATGTTTTACTCTTAATCTCATAATATGTGTGTATGGCCTCATCCTGAGCCTTTCTTTATCTCTATATACTCTCTCTAGCCTCTCCCTGAGTCTCTTCTGAGTATTAGATGACTTACTAGATTAATGTTGAGGGTTTTTATCATAACCTAGTATATATACTTGGTCAAAACAAAATAATTCGCAACCTTAGCTGCGCGATGCGAAGTTGCTGCCTTGCCTAGACTACTCGATCGATTAAGTAGCCTTTTCGGTTTCTCTACAGTTTACAGAGACCTTATGACTGGTTTTCTCCCCTTTTCACCATTCCAACACTATCCAGACATCCTACCGAATGTGAATGTCAAAATTTGAGACACTAACCCAACAATCACTACCACCACCACACTACCACCATGACTACCGCTATCCTACACCACCACCACCACTGCTGCTATTATCAACACTGTTATTGCTGTCACCTTCTCCTCCTCAACCACCGCCGCACCACTATAACAATTTTTTTAATCTGACACCAAAAATAACTTACCTTATTTTTTTATATAAATTAATTTTAGTCATATGATATGAAATGTTTTTGCATAAAGTTATGTTTATCAAATCGAACAATACAAAATAAATAAAATATTTTATCAAAAAAATATCTTGCATTAAAACCAACACAGGTAGTTCATGAAAACTTCATGATCAAGTTGCTAGCCCAAAATATAAGTGCAACAAGTAAAAAAACCATTTGTAATAGTTATATATCAACTCTTATTTATTTATTTATTTTGGTGACTTGGGCACTTCGAAAGCAAAGTTTCTGTACTCTAAAAAATTTTCATGCCAGTATTGTTGAAACTTCAAAAATAAATAAAATAATATATTTTAGGAAAATTTAGGGTTAGATCCTCTTTTTGGTTGTAAAATTAGTTTTAGTCAAATTCAATCTTTTTTATTAGAATTAGTCCTGTTTCAATTTTAATTTCCTAAAATACCCTTAAATTATATCTTTAGAAATTATTTTGACAAAATTCCTTCCTAATCGGGGATCAAAAATTTAATCCCATAAATCTCTCCAAAAATCTCTCCAAAAATTTCGCACCATAATCACCACAACCTTCTCATCGTAGACAACCACAAAAGATGGCCTACAATTTATAAAAACATTAACAACAATTAAAGTCATACTGAAATATATAAAAGATACTAAAACATGCTTTTGAAAGAACAACAATTCATTATAACTGATAAATTTACAAGTTAGATTCGAATTCCATAATTTGCACTATTGTTGCAACTGATACATTTATCAGTTTACTTCGAATTATAAAATTTCACTGTTGCGTCAACTGATAAATGTATCATTTGAAATTTAATTCTGAAAATCAAACTGTTGCGCCAACTGATAAATGTATCATTTGAATTTTATTTCAGAAAATCGATCTGTTACGTCAACTGATAAATGTATCATTCCAATTTTAATTCTGGAAATCGAACTGTTGTATCAACTGATAAATGTATCATTTGAAAATTAATTATGAAAATTAAAATGTTGTATCAACTGATAAATGTATTAGAGTAATTTTTTCTATAAATCTCATCAACGCTTTACCATATCCACCTTGCTATTTTCTCATTTACAAATGCGCAAAATCAAAAATAAAATAAAATATTCAAAATAGAACACATGAACTACATTGAATACGCGGAGCCACAAAACATAAAAAATTCTAAAAAGAACAAATATGAACAATCTTGAATATAATACTAAATCATTCGAGAAATTGATATTTCATTTCCATTAATCGAAATGAAAGTGTTGAAAAATTGATGATATTAACATTTTTTCATAACAAAAAGTGTAATCAAAACAATCCAAAACGTCATGTACATACCAGTAAAAATTAGGAGAGCCTTCAAATTCAAACCATGTAAAATATTTTCAGCACACAAAACTGTCACAGACAAACTCTGAAATTGTATTCAAATCTATCACATCCAAGAAATTTGTTCAAATATCAATTCCCAATTAAATCGTGTGCCACATAAGAAATTTTCAGATATATTATCATTGTACAGAAATGCTCTGTTCAGCCTCATTAATGTACAGTAGAATATAATCTCTGCCTACAAAAATAATCTTTTCAGGGACTAAAAATTTTAGTAACTGCCACCTACAAAAAAGGAAAGTGGAATATATTCCATATAACTCAATAACATATAAAGTAAGTGCATCATACAAATAAGGATTCTAAACAAAAGATAGCACCGGTTGAAAATGTTATACTGGTTAAATTGGATAATGAACTCCTACAATCAAGGAATTCAAATACAACCACTAATACTGGCTGAAAATGGCATAAATATAAATAAATTGGATAATCAATTCCTACAATCAAGGAACTTAAATACAAACAATTCCACCGGTTGAAAAGGCATAATGGTCCCGAATATAATATAAATTTAAAAAAAGGACTAAATCTAATATAAAAAAAACAGTGGGACTAAAACTCTTACATTCCTAAAAAACAGGACTAAAACTCAATTAATCATATTAAATATATATAATAGCAAAATTGTCTATTTTGAACAAAAAAAACTAATTTTTTATCTAACCAATCAACTTAAAAAAAAAATAACTTAAAAGCTAAGTGTTAACAATATATTTCGAACCCAATTTAGTTTTTTGGCTAAAAATATAAAAATTAAAAAAATAATTTTTAAGCTAGTTGCCAACTGGGGCTTTAATTGAAGATTTGAAAATCTGATTTACGAAGTTGCCAAGTGAAACAACAGCCTGCTCAAGCGGTCTAGTGCGCTGAAGCGGTGGTTATTTCAAGAATTGTTGTTTTAGACTCCGAAAAATAAAATTTTACTTTTATCAAAATTATGTAAAAAAATATTTTTAACCAAAAAATTGAGATTGGCTTCTCCCATTATAATTAGAAGGACAAATTTTGAGCTCAGAAACAACTTTAGAGAGAGAAATTGTAGAATCAAATAATTAAAGATCATTTCTCTCAATCTTCGAGGCTTAATAAAAGAAATTTATTCTTACATATTTCGAGGTAGATGGAGTAATGGGCCTAAAGTTCAACCCAAAGTAAAAATCAGGGCCACTCAATGAGACCAACCCACAATCAATTTGGGCCACACAAGGATGGCCAATCCACGACAAGTTTGGGCCACCCCATAAAAGGGTAGCCCACGGCACAGCCAGTTTAATTTAACTAGCCATGGGCAAAGAAATAACCCAGGAAGACTCCATTCTCATTACGATCTTTCAGGAGACAGAGGATTAACTTCCTAAGGCAATTAGGATTGCCTAAAGGTGAGGCAGAATAAACAAGAGATAAGGAATAAGAGGCAGAGTCCCAAGAAAACTCAGCCACCCTAATTTGATTATCTATATAAAGGAATCATACCTCCAAGTAGGCAATTCCAACCTGATTCTTGATCAGAAGCCTCTTAGAGATAAATTTAACTTGAACGTCAGAGTACTTTTCGATCAAATCAAGCCAGAAAGCACTAACGATATTCTTCATCTTGCAGGAGTTTGGGAACCACACGTACAGTCATTAGTGAGTTTGAAAACTAGGAGTTCGGTTCATATTTCTATATGGGATCATCAAATTTGAACTAATCAAGTTGGTTCTGATTGTGGCAATAGTTTATAACATGCACAATTTGGCGCCGTTTTGTGGGAACGATGATCTCAGACCAATGGAACCATGAGCCAAACTCCTACCGAATTTACTAGAAGTCTTACAGGGGGACAAGAGGGCATCCCTCAAAGATCGATTCCAGTTGTGTCGGAGTGACTCAGGGTACCCATAGCCCTACAAGAGGTTCGAAGGTGCATTAACGGTACCTCACATAACGGGAGGCAATTGCGCTATTCTACCACTAGTTCTAGAGGAGAATGGTCTTCTCCCCCCTTTTTAAGAGAAATAGGGAGATTAGAGGAGAGGCTAACTCGATATGACAGAATCATTGATGACCTTGAGGAAACGATGGAGCGTCGCGATAGAGAGATCGAAGAACTCAAGCAGAGGATTCAAATGTAGGAGGCTCAAAGGGATTCTCGAATAAGGCATAGAGATACCCCCAAATAGGAAGAATCCAAACAAAGCCCCGAATCTTCCCCAAAGGCGAAGACGCAAGGCGCCCGAAAAAAGCCTAAGGAGTACTCGACAAACGAATACCACTGGGGCAGAATCTGCTCGGCCAAACCCTTAAAGGGGAGTTAGGCCCGAACAAGACCCTAACCAGGATCTCTGACTATGGATGGAGAAGATGATGGACTCTAGAACGCTGCACGGCGATGGCTGAACAGCCTAAAATGTGGCAAGAAAGGCCCTTGAGCATATCTCAATCTCACCGCTAGTCGACGTAATCGAGAATGCGAATCACCACGTAAATTCTCCCCACCGAAGTTCGAGATGTATGATGACAAGAGAGATCCAATAAGTTATATCCGTCAGTACAGACAAGTAATCACACTTTTGAGTGGGAATGATGCACTCTTATGTCTCATGTTTCCTTCCAGCCTAGGGAAAATCGCTCTAAGCTGGTTTCACAAGTTGGCACCCCGTTCGGTGGTCAACTGGCAGTAGCTCGTCGAGGCCTTCACTGCTCGATTCTTTACCAACAGTAGGCAACCTAAGAGCTTCGACATACTGCTCTCTCTTTGAAAAAATGAAGGCGAGACTAATCGAGACTATGCTCGATGTTACTGAGAGGTATATAATGAGATAGAAGACTGTAGTGAGCACTTGGCTATAGCCTCTTTCAAACTTGGGTTGCCCCTACAGAGTCGTCTAAGGTAATCCCTCACCAAGAAGGTTGTATCCACCATGTCAAAATTAATTGTGAAGATAGAGCAGCACGTCAAAGTTAAGGAAGATATAAGCCAGGCCGAACAGAGCATGGCCTCTGTTAAGCAACCAAAGAGGAAGGACAAGGGGCAGAAGGATCAGAAGCCCAATAAGGACTTTTAGGAGAAAAAGGAATCAACAGTCTACCAAGTCCTACAAACAGTTTTCAAGGAGCCCCAACACAAACTCCTTGACCAGATAAAAGACAAGCCTTACTTTTAGTGGCCGCCTAAGTTAATCGGTGATTCGAACAGACGAGATCCGAAGAAAAAGTGCCATTACCATAAGGATCATGGCCACCTGACTAGGGAGTACTGGACATTCAAAAAGCACTTGGAGGATCTGGTCCGAGCAGGGGACCTACTGGAGTTCATTAATACTGAAAAGACTGCTTGGGAAGAGAGGCCCCAAGCACAAGATCGGAGACCCGAACAAAGGGATGCCCTGATTGGGGTAGTGAAGATGATCTATGGCACTGCGAAGCCCATTACCCGAGCTGTCATTCAGCACCAAACCAGAGCCTTAACCCACACGATGAAGGTGGATGAGGGTAAGCACCGAAGAACAAAAGAGTGCTCCAGTCAAACCCAAGCACAATGGATAATCTTTTTGGATGACGACGTCATGGGAATACAACACCTCCACAATGACGCCTTGGTACTAACTCTACGCATTGCCAATTATAATGTGATGAGAATATTGGTAGACTATGGGAGTTCGATCGATATCATATACTATAGCCTCTTTCAAAAGCTTAGGCTGAAAGATTTAGCACTTAAAAAATGTATGACACCACTGATCGGCATTGGCTCAAACCCTGTATGGCCAGTGGGAAGGATAATTGTGCCAGTAAAAGCAGGGTCTGAAATAGTAAACACTGAGTTTCTAGTTGTTTATCAGCCTTCTACGTAAAATGCTATAGTAGGAAGAACTTAGATACACAGCTTAGGGGCTGTCCCCTCAACATATCATCAGTCCCTTCAGTTTCAGATGGGAAAAGAGATAGTCGAGATCAAAAAAGACCAACGCACATCAAGGCAATGTTTTCTGATCACTGTAAATGACAGGGAATAATACACCGAGGTGAAAACTGCTGAAGTAGATGATGGTCCTACCATCTACTATTATAGTTGAATAGCTGAAAAGAAGGTAATTGAGGGTTTGAAGAAAGTTTGCCTCTCCTCGACGGATCCAGATTGGTTCTTCTTGCTCGGGATCAACATTCCCGAACAAGAAGAAATCAAACTAATGGAGTTCTTGAAAGAAAATTGAGAAGTCTTTGCATGGACTCCCTACGAGATGCCAGAGATATACCCAGAGTGATCATCCACTTACTAAACGTAGATCTAATGAAGAAACCAGTGATGCAGAAGCTGAGAAAATTCGCTCTACATCACGCAAAAGTTGGGAGCACATACTAGAACAAAGTAAACTCTTAAGTTTGAAATTTATCCGAACAAATCAGCCGCTAGTATGAAAGTCCAATCCCATAACAGAGAAGGAAAAGCTAAAAAAGACTAAGTTCGATGTATTATCCGAACAAAGTAAATCCTTAGCACGGAAGTTACATTTAATACTGAAGAAAGGAAAGCCTAAAAAGAGTTAAGCTCAAAGTATTATCCAAATAAAGTAACTCTTAGCATGGAAGTTCCATCCCATACAAAAGAAAGAAAGCCTAAAAAGGCTAAGTTCGAAGTATTATCCAAACAAAATAAACCCTTAGCATGGAAGTTCCATCCCATACTGAGGAAGAAAAGCCTAAAAAGGATATGTTCGAAATATTATCTGAACAAAGTAAACCCTTAGTATGGAAGTTCCATCACATACTAATGAAGAAAAGCCTAAAAAGGATAAGTTCGAAATTTATCCGAACAAATGAATCCCCAATATGGAAGTTTAGGACCATACCAAGGAAAAAGAGCCAAAAAATGGCAAAGTTTAGACAAAAATTCTAAGTATGAAATGCAACAAGATAAAAGATGAGTTCTCATTAAATAAAGAGAGTTAGAACCCCTGAAGCTACAAAGGCCCAGAAGGGCGATACGAAAAGTTCAAAAAGAGGGGGACAGAAAAGCCTAAGGCGTCTTCAAGAACTCCTCCATGGTTTGCACATGGGTGCCCACTTATTAGTTGGGAACTTTGACGTTTTCTTCAGCCTCACGTGCTATCACGCTAACATCCACAGTGGCAAAGGAGTCGCTAGTATCTTCAGTGGTTTGATTCTCGACACCCTCTTCCACTTGTTTGATGTGCATAGAAACTTCTGAGTACAAGGGGTGGATGCCTCAACCCCAGCAGCCTTGAAGGTTGCCTTTTATGTAAACCCGAAGATAATGTCTTGAAGATCAGGGATCTGGGACTTGTAGTTTTCGGTAGCCTCCGCTACCCTCTCCGAATAAACTCTCTTTTGCGCTAGGGCCAGCTCGGCTTCTGTCTTTTCGAGCTGAGCCTGAGAAGCAATCAGGGCATCCTCTTTCTCCTTTAACTGCCTTTTCGGGCAAGTTTTGTTATGTCGAGTTCGGACACACAAGCCTAAGCAACGTTGAGCACCTTGTCTTTTGCCCGAAGATTCCCGCCCAGCTAGCTCAACTGTTGAAGGTAGGAGTGGTTCTTCTCGCACATCTTGATCAGCTCGGACTCTCACTAGTCGACCCTCTCCATAGCCGCCACCAAACGTTGGAGACTTTGCAAAAGAAAAGAGAAACAAAAGTGATTAAGAGTGGATAAGAGGGGAAAGTAGAAGTAAGAAATCGAAAAAAAGACTGAAAGAATGCCTAGACAGAATAGCGGATGGATGATTTGATGAGTTGTTCATGGTGGAGTTTGCGGACTGCTTCCATGTCATCTGGGAGCAGTAAGTCCTTGGACAAGCCAAAGGTAGTTTTCGGGGACTTTGCCCGATCATTAGTGATGATCAGCCGATCACACTTCTTGAGTTCGAGGGTCCATTGTTCGGCCCCCAAGCCGCTTCAACGACTTTCTTTCATTTCTCCTTCTCCTTCCCCGTGCCTTAACTTTTCTCGTTTGGGGGAGAGCCCCCAGTCTTCTTTAGCCTCTTCAGCGGAGGCTAGGATGGTGCAGAGACTTTGGTAGCCCCCTCAGTTAACTTGGTGGAGAGGTCCATGACCTTTACTCACCAAATTTTTTCCTCTCGAGTAGCAGAGACGACAATCACTTTTCTCTTTGAGTCCTCAAGGGTGAGGAACTCGCTAAGGTCAGCAGTGGGAGCCCTACTTTTCCCCATTTCATATATGTTAGCAAGGTCGGATGAGTTGATGAAAGAGGAGGAGAAAGATAATAGTGTACCCCAAGGATGAAGAACCAAGCTCGTCTTGTAAGAGAGGTGATTGTGCGATTATCACCTGTCTCTTTGCCCTTGTGAATGGCAGGATAACAACTTTTGGCACGTCAACTGGCTTTGAAACGACGACAGTGACCCGAACTCCTAAAGTGTTCGGCCTGATGAAACTTTAATACGTCATGATGTACTTCAACATAATATGGGCAGCTCGGTCTAGATTTCTTTGCTCGGGAAGGCCCTTGTAAGCTGACACCTTCTCTAGATTCGAGATGGACGCCAGGTAAAAGACCCACGAGCTTGGTTGTTGGTAATAGCACTTGTGCCGAAAAGAGTAAAATATAAGAATACATAACAAAAGAAAAATAAAAGAAAACTAGAACAGGCAAATCCACAAACAGTTGGTGACGAAACTACCGGGGCCGGGTTCATTTTTTTAAGGAATCGTGAAGATATTGTGCTCCTCATTGGGTCCGAACTCGAAGTTCCTAGTGATGTAGAGAAAATCATCGTCGACGTCTTTGCCTGATTCCGGCAATTCAATCACCAATTTCTCGTTTGCCATTTTGGCCTTGAAATAATAAGACCCCGTGTTGTGTTGAACCATATTATAGTAGTATACGATGTCCTAGATACCAAGGTTGGTACCTAAGATTTGGTTCAGCTCGACGATGCCCATTTTCACCCTAAACACGTTAGAAGATGCCTACATTAGGATCACCCTTTAATGCCGAAGTGCTCGAGGAAGTAGAGAATTGAGTGGAAACCGAACTCCCCCTTCCACTATTGCGACCAGTGGAAGGGGAAGCTTCTCCTAGTTCTCCTCGTGCGAATCATTGGCATTGGCTAAGGTGCTACCAATGTTGTCAGGGATTTGGTACCGACGACGGAAGTTCTGCATTGCCTCTGGCGTCGCCACTAATTTTTTGAGTTTACCCATCTCCGATTTGAGATTTTAAACAAAAAAGAAGAAGAGAAAATGGGCAAAACCTGCCTTAAAGCACAAAAAAAGACAAGTGGGGGAAGAAAAATGCTTACAAATCACTAGAATATGAGTTTTTTCACCAGTTTCTGGGGTTTCTCGCTGGTTTCTGGGGTTCTGGTTGCTGGCGATAGCAAAGGTATATGTCGTAGGGTTTGAAAATGATGGATATGGCAGAAAACACAAAATGAGAGCTTTGGATGGGTTTTTATACCCATCTAATCAAAATAAGGGCGCAATATATGTGTTGTACGAGTTTAAGCATGCTTCGGTTACCGAAGTGACATGTCACTTTACAAGCGCCAATCTGAGCCCACCACGTCACTATTTGGAGGCTCAAGAGCTAGTTGTTAAGCAAAAAGGAGACGAAGGGATAGAACGCTCATAATAACCCCCGAGCACTGAATTGATACCTCCTGATGAGAGAAATATCTAAGAAACACTAATCCAAGTATGTTCGCCGAATAAACAAAGTCTAAGAGGATGTGTTCGCCGAACAAATGAAGTCCGAGAGAATGTGTTCGGCAAAAAAAAGAAATCACTAGGCTTTTCGGCTAAGAGAAGACTAGAGCTGGGGGCAGTTGGAGTCGGATAGCGTAATTTGCCTAAAGCCCAACCCAAAGTAAAAATATGGGCCACCCAATGAGACCGGTCCACAATCAATTTAGGCCACACAAGGATGGCCAGTCCACGACGAGTTCAGTCTACCCCAGAAAGGGGTAGCCCACGGCACAGTGAGTTTAATTTAATAAGCACTGGGCTAAGAGATAACCAAAGAAGACTCTATTTCCATTACGATAGTTCGGGAGATGAGGGATTAGCATCCTAAGGCAATTAGGATTACCTAAAGGTGAGGCAGAATAAACCAGAGATAAGGGATAAGAGGCAGAGTCCCAAGAGAATCAGCCACCCTGATTTCATTATCTATATAAATAAAGGCACGTCATACCCCCAGGTAGGCAATTCAAACCCAGTTCTTGATCAGAAGCCTCTTAGAGAGAAATCTAATTTGAACGTCGGAGTACTTTTCAGTCAAACAAGGCCGAAAAGCACTAATGGTGTTTTCATCTTGCAAGAGTTTGGGAACCACACATACAGTTATCAGTGAGTTCGGCAACTAAGAGTTAGGTCCATATTTCTATTCAGAATCATCAAATTTGAACCAATCAAGGTTGGTTTTGATTGTGCCAACAGTTTACAACACGCACAATATTTTATGTGGATTCCATCGGTGTGAATTATCAAGAATTCGATCACTTGGTAAAATATTGAGGACAGAGTGGGCCCTGAGGAAAAGCAGGCAATGCTGCCGCTTTGGGCTCAATTTGGGTTTAAATTTAAGATAAATATGTTAAAAAAAAAATCATGTTGATGATATTGGATGAATTACGAGTGGTGGTTATTATAATTTGTATGTTTTTTTTTTGTCTCAAGTTTAAGTTTTTCTATATTTTTTTAGTTTATTTTTTTAAGTTGTAATTATTTTAGTTTATTATAGGTTATCGAGAATTTTAATTATTTAAAATGCTAAATAATATGAATCGAATATAAAAAAAATACAAGTTACAATCAACATATATTTAAGTCATAACTTTCAAACCATAAAGTGTTAATTTTTAGAGTAATTTTAGTAAATATCATATTATCAACTGATAATAGAGTTTTAGTCCTGTAATAATTTTTTTACGGTTTTAATTCCATACGATAAGTGATACATTTATCTGTTCATAAAATTAAGACAATAATTAAATAAAAATGTATAACTTTTTATTCCCAATAGTTATGGTGGATTGATAAATGTATCACTTGAATTTCTCTGCTTGTTCAAAACGAGAAATATTAACTTTTAAATAAGAACAAATTAGACATAATATAATTAATTCCAAATTTGATAGGACTAAATTTTTTAAAATAAAAGTTGTGGGACTAAATTTATTATGAGGTCTAAAAAATGGACTAATTTTTAAATATTCCTAATTTTTATTAGAGGTTTTCAACTAAAGATTCAAAAAAATAAATTTTAACACGCAAGATCTATCAACAAAAATTTTAATGCGCAAAGTTCAATTACGTGATTTCTCCCAAAAATACCATGCAAACAGATAAATTTATCTGTTTGCATATCAAAACAGTTAATGCAAATATATAAATTTATCGGTGTTCTTTATACATATTTTGAAAATACACATATAAATTTATTTATATTTTTTATACGTACTTTCAATAAGACAGATAAATTTATATGAGTTTTTTACACGTGTTTTCAATAAAAGACAAATATAGTTATCTGTGTTCTTTATACATATTTTAAAAATATACAGATAAATTTATCTGTATTCTTTATACGTACTTTCAATAAGACATATAAATTTATCTGTGCTATTTACATATATTTTCAATAAAAGACAGATAAATTTATTTGTGTTCTTCATACATGTTTTGAAAATGCACAGATACATTTATCTGTTTTAGGGTATTTTTGTCCCAAAAAGACCGTGAGCGTTAAAACTTTTATGCGGATGAATCTTACTTGTTAAAAAATCATATACTAGATGAAAAATAGTAAACGACCTATAAATTGGACTATTCATCAATTTTTTTCATTTTTATTTTATTAATTGTAGTTAAACACAAAATACCGAATACAAAAATATTATATTGTTAAAAAGTTTATAATAGATAAGTTAAAAAGTTTAATATATAAGTGGTATTATGTTGTATTTAATTATTTTCATAAATTTAACATTGTTGAAACATGACTACAAATATATTTAGTTTACTTAAACTTTTAGAATTAATTTTGAAATTTATTTTAAAATTTATTGGGGTTCTATATTTTAAATTCGCTTTGGATCTTGAAATATTCAAGGCCGACCTTGATTGAAGATTCGGTATAGTGGTGATAAAATAGGAGAACGATGCATGTAGATTAATCAAGTTTAACTTAAGTCATCTAGGTTAACGATTCGATTGATGTCTATAAGTGGTCTTGTAAATCGTTGTCATAGTATTTGATTTATCTGAATTTTGATTGGTCCTGTGCCTTTTTTTACTCGAGTTGGATTTTCACGAAAAAAATTGTAAGCATTATTTGTGATTATTTATTTCAATTGCTTTTCTAATTTAGTTTTAAATTATTCAATGGCTGACGTTATTTCATTTTGTTGCATATAAATAATTCAAATATTATATTTTCAAAAAAAAAAACTAATTAAAAGTTTGAATTAGTTTAATGTATTTGTATGAATCAGTTTGTACATTCATTTTTTTTTTGGCATAAAATGAAAGAATTTAAAATATCTTTACACCTAAATGAGACACTGATAGTTTCCCACCTGTCAAAATTAAAGATAATTTCATCTTTTGTCTACTTAACCCATATTGGGATAAATAAATTCACCACCTGCCCTCTGTTTAGTTGTAAGAAAAATTATACGAAAAATTAATTTTTAAAAAAAAATAAAGTTAAAAAAGAAAAATATAAAAGAATTTGTTTTAGTTATCTATTTAGTTTGCAATAAAATTAATAAAAAATTTAGTTTTTAATTTTCATTCGATGCATATTATATACTTTTTATAAGATTTATTTTATAAAAAAATATTTCTTATAAAAAAAGTGTTATCCTGAAATTCACATTTTTCAATAATAACAGAATACATATGTAAAAAATAAAACAGTTGATTTCTTTTTTTCCTTTTTTCTTACCCAGAAATCAACGAATCCTTAGGATTGCAATTTGCAAATAGTCCCTTGAAAACATCTCTCCCTTTCCATTTGCGTGCGTTGTTCCTAATCGGCATTTAAGTAGAATGCAAGGGGTAATTAGGTCAAATAACCGTACCGAATTTCAACATTCCCCAGACCGTCAGATATGAACTCGTTAGATAACAGCGGTTGGATCAAAAGAGAGCGAGAGAGCGGCTCTCAAATTTCAAATCTGGTCTCACCCGCTCTCAGTTCACATTTCACTGTCAGAGAGAGAGAGAGAGAGATCAAATTTGAGAGTGTCTGGATCGATAGAACAGTTCAGGCGAGTGCGATTCTCTTCACTTATCGTCATTCGAAAATGTCTTCTCGCCATGATAAGGAGAAAGGTGTGAACGTTCAAGTGCTTCTTCGTTGCAGGTAGCGAATCTCTCTCTCACACATGTACACGTATTTAGTTTTTTTTTTAAAATCAGTTGTGAATAACTAATCCATTGTTCAGATTGTCGTAGATTCTTGTTCATATTGAAATCAATGTCTTTAGTTTATGATTTAGGATTTATTTTATTATTAGGCCGTTTAGTGAAGATGAGTTGAGGAGCAATGCGCCGCAGGTGGTGACCTGCAATGATTACCAGAGAGAAGTCGCAGTTTCTCAGAATATTGCTGGGAAGCACATTGATAGGGTTTTTACATTCGACAAGGTATTTGAAGGAAGATGGCTTTTTATTGCTGTTTGATTTAGTTAACTCGGCCTTTATAACATAATTAAAAATTACCCATTTAGCATTAAATATCATGATTCCTATCATTCATATTTGTAATTTTGTATTGACATGTTACTACTAATCTGATACTTAAATCTTAAATTTAATACATATTTACATTAAACATAAATCTACAAAAAATGAACAAGAAATGGGAAAAAAATAAAAAAATCAACCAATATAAATTAATACATCATTCGATTCAAATCTCATAAAAAATTCATATTCGAAATTGGCAAATTGTTAATAGCTTAATGAAAAAGAACTAATATTATTTTATTTTTAAAGAATAATAAAAGAAGATAACAAAACATTAAATGTAAAAATTCTTACTTTTTATGTATAATCTATGAATTCCATAAATAAAATTCAAACGACCTAAGGTTCAAACGAACACAAGACAAATCAACAATGATGCCACTACAATAGGAAAATTTAATTTCTCTAACATATACAGCCTTCCCAACTCATAACTTATCGCAATTTATAACCATGGACTGTCCAGATTTGTCACACTTTGAGAAAAAAGTCATAAGTTGGCGTGTAGATGGAAGTTTGAGGTTAATTTGTGGGATTAGAAAGATAGACAAAAATCTAATCAATCCAAAAATTTGCCATGAATTTTGGCTTTTGTGACTGAAAACCCACATTTGATTTTTCAATAGAATATTTCATGTAAAATTTATTTTTCTACTAAAAATGGCATTAATTTGAATGTGGTTGTTCTGCATATCTTTTGAGATATTTCGGGAAAAATTGTTTGAGTGGTCAAGCTCAAAACTTTGGGTCCCAAGAAAAATCACACACTTAGGAGACATGGATATCAAGTTCCAATCAAAATTTCAGCTTAAAACTTGAAGTCTAACCCCAAAAATGAATTCACACAAACTCGATGATCACTCTTGGAATTTTTGGGCAGAGTAGTAGAGGCATGATTGAACATACTTGTGTTAGGAAATATTTCTAGAAAATAAACTCAAAGAAAATTGCTTAAAAGCCCATGAAAAGTTAGGTTAAAGTCCAACGCAAAACAAGACACGTTAAAATACTTTTAGAACAATTTAGCACGCAAGTACATAGGTATTTATTTATTTTGTTTATTTTATTTTCTTTAATTCAAATTATCGAATCTTTATAGTGTAACCAGTTGGAAAGATGTGAACACTATAACCTATGTCACAAAGTTGACTAATAGAGATTAATTTCAAGGAAAATTGGAGAATACAATAAACATCAGAAAGAGAGAGATAATTGGCCATAATAGAATCAACACCTGCAAAGGTTATAGAATTGCCATTAACATCCATACAATAGCAGATGAATGTGGAGACAAAGTGGAAATGAACGAAAGAAGGGTCATTATCCCTATGGTGTCTAAGACCAAAATAAAAAACCCAAGAAGTCTGAAATATGGCTGCTAGAGATGATGAGGAACCCTATAGGTGATGACATTATGTTGATTAATAAAATTAGTTTTTGTACTACATTCAATTGTTAAACACTCAAAGGGAGCATAAAAGAAGACTGATCTTCCTCCACAGGTGGTGTAGTGCTCCTCTTCCAAGTCAGTTGTTGTCCCATATATTTTTCTCCATTCTTTTCTAAGATTGATATTGTCTAGAATTTTAACTACTCAAAATTTTAGGACACTGAGCCTTCCAATGACTTTTTTGATGAAAAATGAATGTGTGAAAGGGTTAGTTGGTCTGTATAGGGGTATAAGAGCTACTAAGTGTTGCCAAGACTCCTTGGTGTGGTAAAGGGTGTAAACTCTTCTTTGGCAGAACCTTAAGTAGAATTCCTCCGACAACAATTCACAATTGAATCAACTGAGGGAAGTAGACTACGGTGAAGAGTAGTACCGTGAATTCTTTTAAAATCATCTTTAGGACTTAAATTTCTATAAGAAATTGTACCAATCTCGGCTTCTCTCTCATCATATTAGTACTCAGTTTTTAGGATCAATGAAGGCTAATTGATTCCACAAACCCATTCATATTAGAATAAAACTTTTGTATACTTTTATTTCCTTGAGCAGTGGCTCACATATCACAGCTAATCCAAATGTTTCTTTTCAGTACTAAGTATAGCAAAATGAACACCAATGGATTGGTCCACCAAATTATTTATCCAAATAATGATTATAACATTATTGACATCCCACATAGAAGTTAACCCCATATAGTCCACTACCTTAGTAGCGGTAGTTTGTGACTTGTGTAGTCTCCCCAAAAATATAGTTTCACAAGTTTTTTCCTATTATAAACGTTTTCATGACATATGCCCAATAGGTATAGTCGTCACCCACCAACTTCACGTTTATAACTTGTAGGGAATCTGAATGCGTGTAGCCATTATTCCAATACACAATAATAAACAAATCACAACAATAGTAGTTCACTCTATAGTCAGATTTGGTCAGAGTTGTAGGTGTCAAACAAGTGTTTCAATGTGATTGAATAGAGTTCAAATGGATTGGGGATTATAATGCAATGAAAGGGATATCTGAGAATTTGATTTCCAGAGAGCGATGCGGATAAGGACTCGGGACTGGGGATAGAGAAGCTTATCTGTGAGATAAGAAGATTTGAGCTTCTGACTCTTTCAAACTCGAGAAGTGTTGGTTGATTGAATATTTCATTATAATTCTATGATTCTGAGTATCTTTTCGTATTTGATCCCTTTGGGTTCCATATTTGAAGTTTCGATCAATCTTGCAGCGAATTGTGTGACACCCAACATCAACCTTTTTCGGCGATGATACCATGACAATGAAGTTAACGTTGGCTTCCCTAAATATCTTTAACAATATAATCGATTATAATACAAAAAGTACCCTTTAGTGTAAAATAAGTTACAGAGAAATAGATATTTTAATACACATTAACATCATCTTAAATAAGGAGCAATAGTGCTTCCATATTGATGATTTTGATTTCAAAACTAGTTGATGGGCTAGTTCCATTAACTCTTCATAAATCTGGAAGTGATTTTTTTTAGTAAGAGTGTGACTTTGGCAAATAGTGTGATTTCATGGCAAAGTGGGCCCTGAGGGTGCATCTCATTTGGTAAGTATCCAACTCTCCTTCTGATGAGGTGGGTTGCCTTCCTTCTCCAGGATTGTAGTGCCAGGGACCACTCACAGGCTTGTGGCTTGTGGCTTGTTAGCTCCTGCCTGTGTCTTGGGCTTTGCCTCGTGTATTTACCAAACAAAAAAAAAGGAGTGTGAAGTCACTGTTTCTTGATTTGTTACAAGTGAGGCACCGTTATGACTATAATGAAAACTCCACCTATATGGTAACACTGGCAGCATAGAAAAGATAGTGAGGAAGGAATTAACGGGTTGAAGGACTTTCATTTTTTTGTCTCCTTTTTGATTCCTTGCTTTTTCATGGCCTTAACTCTTAAGTTAATTAAATGAAATAAAAATGTGGAAGCTATCTAGAAGAAATATCCAAAAATACTCTTTTTTCAGGATTAAGTACTTTTGCCATTGAGTAATCATCATTTGAATATGCAGTTACTATTAGATTCACAACACACTTATGTTGAATTTTGTGCTGTCAGGAAAGGAAAATAGGATGTCTTCCATACAAATGTATGTCAAGTGTTTTGGTTTTATTTCCAAACTATGGCTTTTTAATTTCTATTTCTCTATTTACTTTTATATATATATGGGGTGGGCCCAAAGTGGTCCTGTCTGAGATGGATTGCAAATTATTAAAAAATACTTATTTACATACTGTTATGTAACTCATGATAGATGGCATTTTATGATTCTTGATACATAAAATAATTTCTAATTCAGTATGATATAATATATATCATGGAAATATGCTTGTCGTTAGAAAGTCAATTAGAATATGTCAATTGATGCAACTAATTTATAACTTATTCAGAATGATTTATTCTCCACATGTACATGATGTTAAAACAAACCTACAGCCCATCGTTAGAGGCATGCCAAGATAGTGAAGAACTGAAGATACATCAAACTTTCTTGCACTTGTTTTCTAATGTGGGTATCTGTAGATTCTTTTATGTTTATATGCGTGTGTGTGTGTCCTATAGTCTCGTTCCAAAAGCATGCTGCTTTAATGAATACATTTGTGCCGTCATTGCATCGGTTTGCTAAATATGGCAGTTTGCATAACTCAGAATGAGCACTAGTCAATTCTTTTCCCTTTTGCTTGACCACCTCCAGTGGCTAAGTTTTACAAAAAATATGTTTGATGTGAACCTATTGTGATGGTTAGGATTAGGAATTAAACTTAAGAGTGGGATAAAGCAAATATTTTTTTAGTAACTAAAAAATATATTAAGGGTTATGTCTAACTAGATGGTTGAGAGTAAGATGAACTCAAGTGTTTTATTTTTTATGTCTTGTTCAGTCTAACTATTTCTATTCTTATACTTACAAGCTGAGATATTTTTCTTATCAAAAAATAAAATGGCTAGGATTAATTCATGTATATGCAGGTTTTTGGCCCTTCAGCTATGCAAAAAGATCTTTACGACCAAGCAGTTATTCCCATTGTGAATGAAGTTTTGGAGGGTTTCAATTGTACCATTTTTGCCTATGGACAAACTGGTACGGGTAAAACTTATACTATGGAAGGAGAATGTAAGAGGTCAAAGGTACTGTTGTTTATACATTATCTTACAGTTTGGTGTTATTATTCATTTGAAATTTTGATGCCATGCCCGCTTTTTTATGACAGAGTGGACCTAATGGAGAGTTGCCTCCAGAAGCAGGTGTCATACCTAGAGCTGTGAAGCAAATTTTTGACACTTTAGAGGGTCAAAACACTGAATACAGTGTTAAAGTTACTTTTTTAGAGTTGTATAATGAGGAGATCACTGACTTGCTTGCGCCTGAGGAGATATGTAGAGTTGCTTTGGAGGAGAGGCAGAAAAAGCAGTTGCCTCTGATGGAAGATGGGAAGGGTGGCGTTCTTGTTAGAGGATTAGAGGAGGAAATTGTAATGAGTGCTAGCGAGATCTTTACTCTACTTGAAAGGGGGTCCGCAAAGCGTCGCACTGCAGAAACTCTATTAAACAAACAATCAAGGTAATAATTTCAACTCTATTTCTAGTCCTATTTGGTAACATATCCCTTGTATACTAAGAATATTTTCTGTTTTCAGTCGGTCACATTCACTTTTTTCGATAACAATACACATCAAGGAAGCAACCCCAGAAGGGGAAGAGCTTATCAAATGTGGCAAGCTGAATTTGGTTGATTTAGCTGGTTCAGAAAATATTTCCCGTTCTGGTGCTAGGGAGGTATTTTTCCCTTTTACATTGATATATAAATTTGGAATTCAAGGAGTTGATACTTAAGTTAGATTCCCTCGTGTGCCAAAGAAATTTTTTCCCCTCATCTTTGTTTTCATGTTACTGCACACTAGTTGGCCTGGTGGATTGCCTGCCATCTTCATGGGAATGCAGGTTTGAGGCCTTCCAGCAGCCTGGGGTTGGGAGCAGATTGGAGTCTGGCCTATAGCTCCAGTCTGGGGCTGTTAACAAAAAAATCTTTTTCTGGGAGTTAGATTGCTTTTTCTGTCTTATGTCAATTTCCTTTGGGTGGAACTCGATAATGATTTCTCTATTTGATTTTTTGGTAAAATTTATATCTTATATTTCTAGGGTCGTGCAAGAGAAGCAGGAGAGATTAACAAAAGTTTGTTGACTCTTGGACGAGTTATTAATGCTCTTGTGGAGCATCTTGGGCATATACCCTACAGGTTAAAATTGTTTTCCTATTTCTATAGCTGGTTATCTTATCCTTTTCAGATCCTTTTTTTTTCGGCCCAATTTTCTAATTACCATTCTACATTGGACTTCAGGGATAGCAAGCTCACACGTCTTCTTCGTGATTCGCTGGGAGGAAGAACCAAGACATGCATTATTGCCACAGTATCACCTGCCGTCCATTGTCTGGAAGAGACCTTGAGTACACTGGATTATGCACACAGGGCAAAGAATATAAAAAATAAGCCCGAGGTTATTATTCACATTTGTTTCTTTTCTTCAAGATTTTGAGTGTATTTCTTCTCCTCCGCCCCCCATCTTTCCCTCCCTCCGCCCCTCTGTCCTTTCTTTTACTTTCGATGTTTATCTGTGTTTTATCTAGACTCACCAGTTTTAATCTAATAATCTGCATACTCTCAAGCTTCAACTCACGAATGTTGTAAAACTAAAAACATACATGAGCAAAAAGATTTGATCATGCTTCCGTTGGTATTCCACAAATTACACTTTCACATTTTATTTTCTTTCTGGATTGTTTTCATTTATTTGTTTTGTAACTTTGTTTTTGAAACCGATGAATTATATTTATTCTCAATGACATTTATTAGATTGAGTTTATCGCGGAGGGATTAGTAACTTGTCATAATCAGACTGGTCTTGTTATCATGCTCTTTCTAGTTTTACTAAAGTATGCCCGTAAATATTTAATATGTACAAGCACTTACTGGTTTTTTAAGTATTAGCTTAGCGCACAGCATGGCTTGGGGTCTCTGGGTGTCAGGGACAAAAGCTTTATTTTTTAAACTTTTAAACTCATCAAGTGCAAGCAGGATATTTAAGTAGAAATAGGTTAAAGAATTTTGTGTCATGCTGCTACTAATGAATTACTACCATATTGCTCGTAGTTCTGGGGCTGACAATGCTGTAATTGTTTTAATTTCACAAATAAAAGTCTATGGTGATTATGGCCTGAATTGGCCAGTTATGCATTTTAAGTTAATTTTGGTTTTTTAGTTTCACATTGTCATTTTTTCGCCTTTTTGCATAGGTCAACCAAAAAATGATGAAATCAACTCTTATAAAGGATCTTTATGGTGAAATTGAAAGACTCAAGGCAGGTAAAAAATTTGAGATCCCAATTTTCGGTGAAGACATATTTTCAGCTGCAATTAATTATTCTACCAGTATTTTAAATGGTTTGAATTTTCTATTATTTATTGATTCCTCAACATCCAGAGGTCTTTGCTGCACGTGAGAAAAATGGCATCTATATACCAAAGGAACGATACTATCAGGAGGAGAGTGAGAGGAAGGTACTCCTTCCGCTTCAGTTTTATTTTTCTTTCTGTTTTAGAAGCACTTCACGATGATATCTCTTTCAGGTTACAACCATTAATAGACTTGGCAATGCCTAACCAAATCATTGGAGTTAATGAGAGTGTATTACTGTTGCCTGGTTGGCCGCCTAGTATAGTTTTCTCAGATAATATATGGTTCCTTTTTAGTGCATGGGTAGAATGAGGCTTGAATTGAGAGGCCATTTTGGTTATTTATCTCCACGGTCATTCTCTCATTGATATTCTGCCTCCTAATTATCTAATATTCCAATCCTAATGTGGCATCTTCTTTCTTCATTTGTAGGCAATGGCAGATCAGATTGAACAAATGGGGGTTACGATAGAAACCCATCAGAAGGTCAGTTTAATTTAGGCTTTCAGTAACGAATAATAGAATGTCGGTTTTGTGTTCTATGAACTTTTTCTTTACTCCACATACTTGGTTTGCTACAACCAGCAACTTGAGGAATGGCAAGATAAACATGATGCTCAGGTTAAAAAATGCTCTGATCTGAGTAGCAAACTCGATGCCACCCAGGTAAATTCTTTCATATGTGGCAATTCATGTTTCTGGGATTCATTTTTAGTTTCTAGTCATGTAATGCGAAGTTTTGCAGAATAACTTGAATGAAACAAGCAAATTGTTAGCCAGCACTGAAGAAGAGTTAGGGAGATGCCAATATGCTCTCAAGGAGCGCGATTTTATAATCTCTGAACAGAAAAAAGCAGGTATGTTTGAGTATATCTGGTTTCGGAGTTCAGTCCTTGTCATATCTCAATTATATTGCTGAATATTTTGCAACAGAAAATGCGTTGGCTCATCAAGCATGTGTTTTGCGGTCTGATCTAGAGAAATCTCTGCAGGATAATGCTTCACTACATTTGAAAATTGGTACGGCGTGTCAGTTGAATCTACTAAGGTTATTGATTGCTTAATAAATTTCTGACTATTGCTGGCTTATGTGATTTCTTATAGGAAGAGAAGACAAACTGAATGTTGATAACAGGTCAGTTGTGAACAATTTCCAAACTGAGCTTTTGCAGCAACTGGGCTCTCTTGGTAATATGGTAGCAACATCACTGTCTCAACAAAATGAACACCTCCAGTGCATTGAGAAATTTTGCCATTCCTTTTTGGACATTCACAATAAGGTACTGGTGAAATTTTCTAATTTCCCCCCTCATCTCATCTCTTTTTTTTCCCCATTGTTTTTCTCGTTTTAATGTATCTTACTTGGCTGCTGGTTCGTAAGTATTTTTTTTACATGAGATTGAGCTTCATCCATAACCCCACTTGCTTTGTACACTAATGATTTTTAACAAAATTCCTCTTACAGGCTGCCATTGAGTTAATGAAAAAAATGAATGCTTCGAGGGCGATACATCTTTCTCACATTGAGGCCATGCAAAATGTTGTTCGTTTGCACAATGCAAGCTCTAATGCTAGTTTAGAGGAGATTTCAGCTTTGGTTTCTTCGAATGCACATTCTATCGAGCAAGTAGGTGGCGGTAACTTCGCTTTTGGTTATAGCTCACAACTTCTTGTTATTATAATAATTGGTAGAGATTTTAACTTATTACATTGTTTTCTTTTTCTTTTTCTTTTTTCTTTTTTCTATGGAGCAAGTTTTTAGCTGCAGAAACTGTAGAAGCAAATTCTATTTTTGATGATCTTCAAGGCACTCTATCAACTTATCAAGGAGAAATGGCACATTTTGCAAGAGAGCTGCGTCAGGTAAAATTCAATTATATTTCTTTTTGCTTGAGAAAATATTTAGTTGATGGCTGTAAATATAAATTGTCTGCTTTTGATGAATATAACCTGCAGTTACGATTCTGGTAACTTGATAATATCCTGGAAACATTTTCCTTAAATTCCGTAAGTTGCATGCATTGTTGTTTAATAAGCCTATTTAAGGCTGAAATGAAATTAAAGCTTTCTTATCAGCATTTATTTATCTCGTTTTTTTTAACTTCTGTATTTTATAAGTTTAACTGTATTTAACAGCTTGTATTAATGTATTTAAACTACACATGCTCTTCTATCTCTTACTTATTACTAATCTTCATGTTTTCCAAATTGTACAGAGATTTAATGTCAGTATTGAGCATTCGAAGGATATCTCCGAGTTCATTCATGGATTTCTCCATGAACTTACAGAAGAATCGAGAAAGCTTCAAAGCCATGCAACACAAATTGATGAAATTCAGACGACAAGTATTGCAGAATTTCAGAAGGCCTATGAGGTAATTTTTTAGAATCTTATTTATATGGTTAAAATTCATATATTTGACAGTTTTAAGCTTTACATGTGCAGGAGCAGTCAAAGTCTGATGCAGAAAAGCTTATTGCTGATGTGACTAATTTAGTTTGTGATCATATTTGTCGTCAAAAAGTGCTGGTTTGTTTGCTGTAATGACTAGCTTTTTGCAGTTTTCTTTCTTTCTTCTCTTGTTTTCTTCCTCCAGAGGGACTAAAGTTGATGCTGACAGGTGGATGCACGGCTCATTGGTCTTAAAGAAACTGTTATTGGAAATAAGACATTTTTGGATGGGCATATTTCTTTGAGGGAGGGTATCACAACGGATGCAAAGAGAAAATGGCTGGAGATCTCCAAGCAAGCAGAGAATGATGCAAAAGATAGTGCAGATTTCTCTGCTGCCAAACATTGCCGTATGGAGCTGCTCCACCAACAATGGTAGGCGAGTTTTGCAGTGTTCTTTGAGTGATCTTACTACATCTATACAGTTGCATCTTGACCTTCCACTACATTTGTTTTTGGTTGGGGTCCTTGTTTCTTGCCCTAGTTTTTTTGCTGTGGTTAGTTACATATGTTTCCTATTATTAGTGATATTATTTGTTGTTATTGTTGTTGTTGTGTGGGTATTCTTACTATTTAATTTTGTTGATAGTTTCGATCTTTTTGCCTTCAGCGTGAACACTGCTGAAACAGCCTCCAAGCACTGGAAAAGGTCACATGACTCTATAAATGAAATGGGTAGTAAACATGTCTCAGCAGTGGTGTCCCTTGTCAGGTCAGTGGTTAGTGCTTAAGTTAACTTCTCACTTTGTCATGAAACAAAAGAAGATGAAAATCCCAGCACTTTGGCTTTCTATATTTGTGTTCTGCTTGGTTGCTATTAGCAAGCATCGACATTATTGTTGTTAGAATTAAGATGAGGTGTTTTTAGGAGAAAATATTATATTATTTTTTCTAGTTTTAAATTTATGCATAACTTGATTAAAATAACTATTTTCTTCAAATAATTGGAATCAATCCATTTAAAAAATTGAGTTAATTCTTCATCTTTCTTCCAGGAATTTGTCGGACAGTAATGATCAGCATGATACTGAGATTGGTTCTGCTAGGGCTACTGCTGATGAGGATGTGGCAAAATATAATGAAGATATCATTCGGCACTTTGAAAGTGAGTATTGTTAAAATCTTGTACAGTTTGTATGCTGCATGTCATGTTTAATTATTTTACCCAATTCTTTTGAATTTTATTAGAATCCTTCTAGAACAATTCTTGTTTGCCATGGATACCTCCGAGTTTGAATTTGAAAAATGAAATCAGTAACTGCTCTGAATCTCCATGACTTCGTTTCCAAATGTGTCATTAAAACGAATGGTTTTCCCTTATGTCCTTGTGTATTCGAGTCATTGTACGCATTGTACTTTTATATATTTTTAAAAGCCTAAGCTGTGGTTGCGCCTTTTCCCTTTTTTGGTAGTATTTTCATAAATCTATTTATGAAGAAATTGTTTCTATCTGGCCTTAACCTGTGATTAGGAAAATTTTGAACAGTTCTGTGGGTGGTTTTCATTACTAGGAGTTTATGTACTTTAATAATTGAAAATGTCCTTCATTAGTGTTAAGGCTTCACCTAGCTTGCTGGATGAGTTAGCTTGTTGCATGAATCTATGTACTCGTATAGTTGTACTGAGGGACATTGAATTGAATCTTGTCAAAATTTAAGGGAATTGTATAGAAGATTCTGCATAGCACAGTGAAGATAATACTATGCATTTGGGTGGTCCATATTTGATGATTTTCTTAACTGTGCACAAGTTGACAGAAAAAAACTTTGGTCTGCCTTTTATACGATAGTTGCCCACATTCATCTTGTATTAATGGTTCCAAGTTTTATCCTTTCTCCTCCCAAACTACCATTATAGAAGCATATTTGTTTTTTGCCTTTAGAAAACTTTTTATATTTGTGTTTGCATTGTATACTTTCTGCAGGTGCATCAGAACAAGAGTGTGGGCTCGTAAGTGGTATTTTGGCAGCAGTCGACGCTCATGCAAATACTCTTGGTGGTCTCCAGGAGGATCACTCGGGTCAACTTGCTTCTATTGAACAAAAAGCGGTGGATACCTTCCAGCAGAAATTTATGGTGTGCTTATATTGCATCTTAATCATCTGCACTCTAAGAATGCTTATTCTAATCAGGGCTATGTACTTCCCTTCTCACTTGACCTTGAATTTCTACTTTTCCCAAAAAAATTTGGTCGAGTGACAACCAGAACTTGTACTACTGCTTAAAAGTTCAATAAGGATTTTAAAGTTTAGAGTTTAAAAAGCTACCCAGGAGATAATTTACTGCAGGTTTGGGACTTGATTTTGATTGCTTTGGCATAAAATTTATACGATTTCAAAAAATCAAAATCATATTATATATTTTGACCATGCGATGTATTGCAACCTCCTTTTTTTATATTGAAAACAGGTCATAGTCGGGCGAATATGCCTGCCTACTTGAGCAAGTACCATGGTGGTCCGAATGTTAGAAAAGGAGCAAGCACCTTTGTGCATCAAAGAACTGATTACTAAATCAACTCTTTTTCCTGATACCTGAAAGAAAAAGATGTTTCCTGAATTTTCGACTAAATAGAAACTCTTCTGTGAATTCATGATGTTTACACATTGGCTGTTGGCCTATTAAAAAAATGGTTAGTTTGATTTCCTGATTGCTTTTAAAATGATCTCTCCCAGGATTACGAGTCAACTGGCACAACGCCGATGAGATGCGAAACGGACATCCCAAGTAAGGTGACTATTGAATCGCTTCGAGCCATGCCGATGGAGGCCCTTGTAGAGGAATTTCGAGAAAACCATTCGTACGAATCATTCGAAGCGAAGGTACTGAAGCCATCTCTTATACCACGATCACCATTGACTCCACTCAATTGACAGAGAGGCTTGTTCTGATGCTATCTGTGCACATGATGTTTATCTAATTTGTGTTTGTATTTTTCATGTGTACTGTTGTTATTCCATTTGAAAAATACAAGGATACGACTGGCTAGGTATTGGGGGATCGTAGTATATGGGTAGTGCGGAATGTAATATGTCAGTGAATCTGAATAAATCCCTACTTGGGATTTAGCAAATTTGAAGTCAATCAAGGCTGTAAATGGAGTGAAAGCTCCAAATCATTCCTTCCACAGTTGTATGAATTAGTGAGACATTCATTATGTAATGTAGGAATATTTTTTGTCATTCTATCTGGGCATCATTTTATTCCCCTGGATTGTGAGTTAAGGTAAAACAGTGACTATTTCTTTCTCCCAAATGATTTTTCATTGCAACTTCATTGTGGAATACAGGGCCAGTGGTTTGGTGATTGAATCTCATCCTAGTGATTTTGAGGTTGAAAACTCTAGCATGAGTAAAAGTACTTTGTACATATACGCTCCGTTTGTTTCAACGGAAAACATTTTCATGTGTTTGGTTTTGACTCTAAAAATGGTGGTGATAGTGGTTGGGGTAGTGTTAATATTGGTTGCATATACGCTCCGTTTGTTTCAACAGGAAACATTTTCACGTGTTTGGTTGTGACAATGAAAATGATGGCGATAGTAGTTGCAGTAGTTTTAATATTGGTGGTGGTAATGGAAGTGGCGGTAGCGGTGGTTGTAGTAGTGGTGGCAGTAGCTTGAGGGTGGAATTGTGGTGCAAGGGAGGTGGAAGTGGTGGTTGGTGGTGGTTATGGCAGTGATGGTAGTAACATTGGCGATGGTGATAGTGGCCATGACGGTAGTGGTGTGGGAGTAATGGTGGCGGCAATGGCAGGATGGCAATGATAGAAAATATTTTCTACTATTAAAAAATAAAAAACTATTTTCCCTAGGACTACCTGCTCGTTCGCTATGAAATTTGTGACCATATAGGGTATAACTTGTGCTATATCAGTATAATATTTGCTATGCATCTCAGTTATATAGCCAGTGTTATATCAGTATAGTTTGTGCTATGAATCTCATCCATATAGCTTGTGCTATATTCCTTGGCTCATTCTGGTGGCTTTGAGTTCACAATTGTTTTAGGAGTCACTCAGGATGTCCTTGCTTTGCAATTTATACCCAATCATCCCTAAGTATAGACAATCCTTTTTTTTTTGGTTAGAGGTGCATAGGGTCATCTTCATTGGTGATCATGGGTCGAGTCACTCGACCCAAGTGACTCGGGTAGGCTCAAGCAGTTATTCGTGAAACTCATGATTGCCCCATATGTGAAGTATAGATTAAAAACATATTCTTTGTCAAATATGGGAACCTACACGTCCTTATTTCCCATGAAACCAATACAATTCGAGATTTAATTTTTAAAAGACAAAACTCATACTGGTGTGGTTTGTGGATGGGGTTTGTGAGTCGGCAATGGCTGAGTTCAAGCATCTCTGGTAATGGCAACCTTTCTATCCCTCCCCATCACCCGCCTTTTATTGATGCCCCTTCCAACATCCTTCCCATTTCTTTTTCCATTTCCAATTATATATATATATATATATATACCATTTACCACAGCAAGATAGACTTCAAATGACTTAATCTTGCGATGCAATGTAATCGTACCAAGATGAACGGGATAAAGATAAGAGAGAAAAGATCAAGACAAGCCGGGTCTTGTTATGGAAGAAAATGAAGAACAACCAACGGGAAAGAATCAAACACACACAAAACACATTTTTATATATGATTCACCTAAAACTCGGACTACGTATACGGTGTTACGATAACTTTCACTATGAGAAAAGATAGTACAAAATTACGAAGATTCAAAAACCCTAACAGAAGTAATAGAATATAAAGACTTACAACCTAGTCAAGAACAAAAAACAAGTCCAAAAACAGGTCCAAAATTTTTTCTCAGGACACTACCTCTTATTCTTGCTGTGCTTGTCCATGGGTGCCTTTTGGTTTGGGCCTAACAGTCCTCACTTTCGTTTTATGGATTAAATTTTACCAAAAATTCATTTATATCGCGATACACCTGAAAGAGTCGAGTTATAGATCGGATTCGCTAAAATATAATCAAGCTCTACACGCCTAACAATTATCGCTCATCTTGAGTAATAATTCAAAGC
>JAULJZ010180806.1:0-22490 GCA_032270985.1 Heliamphora pulchella | reverse complement strand
ATGGCCCAAAGTTAACATATCCAATACAATAATCCGAATGGCACCATTATGTTCCCGTACGTTAGGTTCCCGTACATCAACATTTCCGATCACTATGGCGTATAGCGGTAGTTCGGCTCAAGACGTGATACGGCTTAGGATGTAACACGGCTCAGGACATACATAGCCCAAAATTAACATATCCACAACGGTTTACACAGATGGACTCCAATATGCTAAGATGCAAGTGAGAATGCCCATGATGTAAAATATGGATCTCAAGTACCACTATCTATAGCACGGCATCAACTAGCATGCCAAAGTTCATGATACAACTCGCAATTCATAAAGTACAGATATGTGAAGCACAAGCTACAATTCTCAAGATATGTTCAACATAATGGCATGGATTCAAAAGCATCATACATTCACTTAGAAACACTAATCAACTAATTCAAATCAAACGTCATTTAAAAACTCGGGTCTCATAGTAAGGGGTACTTAATTCACACTTAACAACTTTTAAGGCAAAAAATCAAGTATTAAATTAAAAGAGCCAACGATATTTTGGGATATCTAGACTTGGAATCAAGTTATGATTTTTATACACTATTTAGATAAAAAAATATTTTCTACAACTCTCATGTTTAACACCAAGGCCAAAACCTAAGGCACAAAGGTGAACAAAGCATCCTAAACAAAAACGGTTCAGTAATTTTCTCAATCCAAATGAGCCCATTTCTTTAGTATGTTCTAGTTCAATAAGTGCTCTATAAGTTTCATGTTTAGATCTAAGGGTAGTTGTTTGGAACAAGTTGGACTTTTTGACCAATTTAGAAAATAGGTTCTGTTAACCGCCAAAACTCAGCAGAGCCGGTTTTGGACAGAGGGTTTGAAGCGGTTTTGGGGTATTATCCCAAGGCTTTAAGATCTGATTTTTGGGCAGAAAATACTTCAATATGTTAGCTACAATGTTTATGTAGACCACTTTTGGAATAGGTCATAAAAAATAGGACTTTTGGGCTACACACAAATATGTGACAAAAGTATTCCTTGAGTGCTGAAACTCCACAGAGACTTTTAAAGACCTTTTGACCTATCAAAACTCAATATTTTGTGCTCATTTTTGGTGGATAGATATATATAGATGTTATCTATAACTTTCATGTTTTGACCAACATTCGGATCTCACTTTAAACTAGGGTTTCAAAGTCAGTAGTGTTGACTGGTCGAAAAATGGCACACTTTGGTAAAATTGCAATATCTCAAGTTCTACTTGTGCAAATGAGTTGAAACAAACTTTGGATGAAAGAAAACACAACAATATAAATCTGGAATTAGAGAGCATGCTTATATCAATTTTCTACATTGAGTTATGGCATTCCAAAGTTCAGGGCAGAAACATCTATGTTCTCAAAAATCAAGTCTCTTAGGGTCCAAGTCTTCTAATTATGTCATGTCAAGTTTTTGTTCCATTTCTTTGCATGCTTGTATTTTAGACTTTAATATAAAGGCTCAAGAACACTTAGAAGTCATCAAACTCAATGATAACAACATACAACAATATCTCATATCACATATAAACATAACAGCCCCAAATTTTCAACTACGACGCCTTTTCAGTTTGATTTCGGTTCTCGATTCTTAGAGTGTTTAAAGAGATATTTTGGGGGATATTTTGAGGGATATTAGACACAAGGTTTAGAGATTTTACTTACATGTTTGAAAGATCAAATGAGGGTGGAGGATGAATTTGGACTTGGCTTTCAAAAATCTCCTTGATTCCTTCCTTCTTCTTCCTTTTTCTCCCTCATACTCACCATATGACTCAAGAGCAAGTGGTTCTGGTTTCTCTCCCTCACTTGCACAAAAATATGAAGGGAAGAACAGGGTGTTTGGCTAGGTTTATATCGGAAAAGGTTAGGGAACATGGAGAGGACAAAAAGGTACCTTTGAAAGACTTTTTCTTCTTTTAATTAAATGAGATATGAGGTGAATTGAATAGATGCAACTTTTGAGAGCTAAAAATCAGATATGGGGAAGATAAATATTGCTAAGAGGCTGTTTGGGGGACAAAAACCTGACCCCACATTAATCAAGGGATTTTGCATTAATTTGCGTGCCCTTTTGTGCAAAAAATGCATTAAAAGTTAATTTGTTATATCTTTTTGGTGTCTTTTCTTACTGAGACCAATTATTTAAGTTTGTTTATGATAAATATAGTATTTTCACGTATTATTATAGTTTTCTTAATAATTGATTAAATAGATGTAGTCTTTTAAGTCAAATTAAACTATTTTAGTAATATATGACTTTTTGACTTATTTTGTTGTGTATGAACTTTAATAATGATTTGTTTACTTTTGTTGACCTATAACACTATATTATTATGTATATTACTTGTTCAACAAGTATTGGATCATTATAATACTTAATTTAATACCTTTCTCATTATTTTAAGCTAAAAAGAAAGTAAAAATTCACTTTTTGGCACTCTTCCCAAGGTGGTCGGCCACTAAGGGATAATTTTGTTATTTTTTATGTTATTTTGTCCTTTGCTACTTAATTGTAGTTAAATCTTTGATTTAGGGTATCCATGTGTCAAAATTTAGGTTTTTAAGATTTTTTGCTGTACTTGGAGCAAAATGATCATTTTACCCTATTTATGAGTATTTTTTATTTTTAACTCATTATTTCATGGTATTTACTTCATTTAGAATGTTAAAAGACTCTCCGAGTGCTAAGATTTTATTTCCAGAATTTTGGACCTTATTAGAGTTTCCGGGTAGAACTTAAGGTTTTCAATTCGAGTTAGGGTTCTGAATTTCTTCTGTGTTCTATGATCTCGTGGATTATTCGTCACTAATACTTAGGATTTGGGTTAGGTTTTTACACGGGTTGTTATCAATCGGGTTGTTACAACTAGGGTCTGTACCGAATCGTTACAGAATCGGTGGCTCTTTTTGCTGATTCATCAATGAAGATTTTGTTCAAGTACTCTACCAATGGGTTAAGTCTGGAACATGAGAGTTGAAGGGTGAAGATGAGCTATATTCTCGGTATGATCCCGTAATGTGTGGCTCTACTCTGGTTTGTTATTATCTTACGTTTAAAGAAGATGATGGGAGAGTCACATGGGTAATGCATGTGGGCTTGGCAGGTGCTTGATTGTTTTAAAAACCATTGGTAAAAGCTTGGTTGTAAAAAAAAATCATCGACGAAAATACCCCTAGTATTCCTCTCGGATTGTTCGGCAATCAAGGGTATGCAATGTGGTTTTGAGGTTTGCTAGTGTGTACAGTTGTTAGACACTAGTGGTGTAGTGGAATATGACATCAACCATGGTAGTACCCATGGGGATCATGCATAATACCATTTTGCTACCTAATTGTGCCAATAGGTTTTGTTTTGTGCAGTGCTAGCATATAGATGCTATTTCAATCAAGTGATGGTATTGTGAAATACCGTTGGTATTGTGCCGTGTTTGGGTAGCATGGGTATGAATGTTGCTTTCTTAGCAACTTTTATATTGTTCTCAGTAGTTTTTATCAGCTCTTTACATTGTTTGGGAGGTGTTCAATTCCTCACTCGCTAGGACGTGAAGATGAGCTCGATGGTTTTTCGAGCAACGGTTCTCTTGCGAGAGAATTAGGTTCTTTGACTTCTTTAGCTTGTGAGATTTTGGTGTTTTTTTGGCGATGCTGAGGACCGGTTTTGGCTACTATGGAGTTTAGATTATATGGGCTGGTTGTTCTTTCTATGTTCTTGTTCGAGTTCTTGTTTCTTATTATCCTTCGAGGAGCAGAGCTTCAATAGGGATGTGGAGCCTTCAGCTAGGTTGCTTTAAGTCTATTTTGTCATCCTGTTAGTCATGTTATCTACATTTTTTAGTATGTTTTGTCTTGCTTTTTCTTAGGATGTGCAAGAATATTGAATATGTTGGTGTTTTCTATCCATGCGGGTTATGTGTGGAATATAGCTTTTAGTTAGGTCCCCCCGTCGTTTCGGCGAGGGTTGGGTTCTCTTTGTTGTAGGACGTTTCTTCCTACTAGTTACTCATATAATTATCTGGGGTATACCTCTTGAAAATTTGTATTTTTTTTTATGTTACAATTAATTACCAAAAAAACCAAATAAAAGCACAAACAACACTAAATCTTTACTTAAATAATAATTATTCAAAATTACTATTATCAACTATTGTGACGACTTGGAATGATTTTATTTTACGGTTAATTAATTAATTTGACATAATTAAATTTATCGAAATTTACTTTTGAGGATTAATAATGCGTGTTGTATGTGATTGGTGTGTATTGGGACACTCGGGTAAATACTTACGATAAATTATGTAGTGTTAGAACATTTTATAGCCCCTCTTATTCGACACCACCACCATTGTCTTATTTTTTTTATTCTTGCTTTACTTTATTTGATTGATTGGAATGGATGAGAGAATTCTTGAGATGGAGACTTTTAGAAGATTGAGAATGAGTTAAAGTCGTTAGTGGGACCAGTCATAAACTCGGAGGTCTTGTGTTCAACTCCCGCTAGAAATGCCCTAGATTAACCGATACTTGTAGTTAGCGGGTGATTGCAGATATCCGGAGGTTTTACTCCTTAGGGGTTGGTCCAAATGAGGCCTTAAGGTGGTTTCTCCGTCATCAAAAAAAAAGAATGAGTTAAGAGGTGATTGCTTGTTGATATAATAGAATTTGTTATGATGCTAGTTAATTTCGGTGATGGGTAGTCGTCGGTAACATGTTAGTACTATATAACAAATTTTGACTTGATGTTGGGATGGCATGATTGCTAGTTAAGTTCTCTACTTGGGGATGTTTGGTGCGGTGGAACCCTATCTTGAGAAGAATTGTATCAAAAGAATGAAGTTAATTGTCAGTAAAGTAAAGAGTGTTCTTTTGACAACTATGTAGTCTTGTAGAACAGTGAATATGAGGCATGATGAAATCGAGGGTCTTGAATAAGTATGAATGAGGTTTAAGCTTAGGAACTAAAATGTGATAAGTGATCAAACGTTGGTGATCAGAGTTGACAATGCGAGGTATGATAAAATATAATGTTGTTCTCATAATGGAAATTGCAGGTATTTAATAGAAAGTTTTCTTATTCAGAGATCTAGATTTCCTAAAAATTTAGGGTCTCTTATTCAAAATTGGCTACCACTAGTTGAGATTCAAGTTATCGAAGATGACGATTTTGCAATCAAGTGACCATAAGCTCAAATTTCAAGGAAGGAACCGAAAACTGGTAGGGCCGAACCACCTACGGTTCCTGAACTTGGTGAAATCTAAAATTTAGAGGCTGAAAAAGATAGGATTCTGACTAATGTTAGTAAATTAATTGTGATTTGTGTCGATTTTCTATAAATTATATAAAATCCTAAGTTTTAATATTTGAGAATTTAAGATCATGCCTAAATTATTGGAATGCGTAGCTTAAATATATGAGATTGGATTATATGGTAATAGTGGGATAATTTGTGAAAAATGAGGCTATGTAATTAGAGGATGTAGAAATTGGTGGATAAAGATTACCTACCTAATTCAAAACATCTCAAAGATTTCTTAGAACGTTAATTAAATCCATGGTTTATTGGCTTGGAAATTAAGATAACGGAGGATGGGAGATGAATGAAAAACCTTTGATAATTGATTTGAGCCGTGTAACCTATATATTCAACTTGTGAAGATTGAATTGAAAGATTTGTGTTGATATTTAAGGAATCATATACTCAAACCCAATCATCTTATTGATATAGGAGGTGTTGAAGATAAAATTTTAATTTGATAGTAAAAGTAAAAAAAAATTGGTCTAAATCATACATTATTTTTGAATTATGAAATAAGTTCATGGATTTAGGGCTTTAAAGACAAAGTCTAAGTTGCGTTGTTTGAAATGGATCAAGTTGTAATGATATGAAAATGTAGTTATAAAATTATTTTGACTGTGATTGAAAGTTGAAATCTATGCTGAGCCTGAGTATAAATTATGATTTGAGTTTAACAGGTTTATAAATAATTTCGGATAGTCCAAACAACAGAGAAAAATATGCTAAAATTTTAAATTTTTACACTTAGTATATTTTTTTAGTTTTTTGAAAAATAACAACTTTTGGAAGAAGTCAAAGTTCTTTAAAGAAGGTTGACAATGAGCTAAATTATAAAGAGGTTTCCCGTTTTTTAGTTAATAATATAGGGGTTGATACATGGAGTTCACGTGCCTCGGGTTGGAGGCATGATAACTATTATGTAAGTATTGATAATAATTATCATCAATTATAGATAATAATTAAATAAGTTAGAAGCTTGTAAACAAAATAACATGTTCTAATATAAAGCTAAGAAGTGGATTTGTTTTATTTTAATTTCAAAGTGAATAATTAACAAGACAGAAAAAAGAGGTGTCCAATAAAACTAATAATTCCGTATATTCATGGTAAAACTAATAACATCCTCAAAAGGACTAGGTCCACATGATGCTATTAAGTATAGTCATTGTATACTATTTACAATGGAGAAAGAGATGGGAGTAAAGAGGTATGACATGTGGTCATATTTCAAAGACCCTATAAGACAAAGAAGCCGCTAATTTTCACTATAGAAAACACTGCATACCACTATTTGAAATCCGTCATAAGATGTTAATAAAAGACCATCTTTGGTCCAAAACCAACTTTTTGGGAAGGATTCTATGTAAGAGGGTCAAATTTGGAAATAAAAAATAAAAAATTAGTCTAATATGGACTTTTCTAATCAAACATGTAATATCATATCCTACCTGGTGCTTAACAAGAATGACGGATTATACACTACATTGTTAATCCCTCCTTTTTACCAAACCTTATATTAATCCTACCTCATTATCAATCTCATTCAACCTAGTACGGTCATCAAACATGGGCTATATGTATGAACAGTTACTCATGAAATTAAAATATAAAAATGAATTAATGAATATGGAACATTTGGACATATGTCTGACATGTGCCCTAGAGGCTAGAGTACCCAACAAATGTGTGTGTTAGCAAGCAACATATGTTTGGATTATACACCAACAACACAACACTTTTTTAGAAGTGATTTGCTTCTTAGGACTTCCCAATTTTGTTTTATGCGGAGAAAATTGAAAAAGGAGAAGGGTTAAATTAGAAAATAGAGAAAACTAGGAGTTTCGTAAGGTATGACTGTGATGGAGAAAAACCAAGAAAATAAAAAGAAAAGTGGAGGACAATGAATGGATGACAAGACTTGAATAACCATCATTAATTATTTTTGAACATCATCTACTTATCTGCTTCAAATTCTTAATTGTCATAATTAGTGTGCAAGCATAGGCTCCTACTCCATCAAAACACAAAGGTCATAAGAAATCTACAGATCATTGTCACCACAAACCTAATCAAACAACTATACAGGTTGAACAATACATTAACCATTGTTTTTGAACCTCAGTGTGACATTGCATACTCATTGTAATTTCTGAAGAGCCTTCCTAGCATGCTTATTCAATTGAAAAGATGAATACCTTTACATATAAGATGAGAATGTCTCCATGTCCAACAAGGGAGATGATGTAGAACAAAAGTTAAGTTTAATTCCAAAAACATCCATCCAATGTGTCAGTGCTACACTACCAACATCATGCTCAAAAAAGATTTAAAATTAAAGGAATTATTCAAAAATAAGGCACTTTGTTTGCAGAAAGAAAGAAAATCATGCACACCAAAAAAATAAAATGAACAATAGAAGACCATTGTTGAAAAACAAAACGAATAAGCCCCTGTTTGGTTTTTTTAAAAAAAACTAACTTTTTTTCCTCTCTTAATCCAAGAAAAAAAACCTATATACATTCCAAGCACCCTAACTTTTTTAAACTAAAATTACTATAGCACCCTCGATTAAAAAAGTCAACTCTCCTCACAAAAACAAAACTAGCCGTGCCAATATCTCAAACACTATAATTTTAAAACAAAATAGCAAAGGTATATTAGACATTTTAAACACTATAACTGAAAAAGCAAAAAGGCAAAAGAGCAAAAAGGCAAAAAAGCCACTATAAACAAAAATAAATCTAGTTCTTTTGTTATGTTATTGGCTTTAAGGTTACATTAAACGAAATTTGTCAAGTTTTTATTAGCACATCACTTCGATTCTTCTCCAATTTGATTGGAATTCATAGGAATATTATAAAATTCTTATGGATGTTATCAATTTGGATGCTAAGGAAATACTCTTGATACTTTGTGGTGTTATCAGGTTTATCAGTGCTTGATAGCAAAATTGTAAATACTTGCAAAAAATTCTTTACAACCATCACCACAAAGAACAATAACAATAGATTCAATATAAATCCTATATATCCCTAAATCATGTTGTTAGCTTCTATTTCAGTAACATTTCTACTTATTTGTTTGGTTTTCATCCATTACAAATTAACAAAAAGCCTAGATATTGAGAAAATATACACTAATCATATATTGAAATAAATATAATAAAACCTTAAACCTACAACAAAGAAATAAAAAATTATTCTCCCAAATTTACAAAAAAATAACCTATTCATGTGATGCCCCTAACCTAGTCCCACTACCACCCATCCCACACCACACACAACCGTAACTCATCAACCTATTCCACACACACATAACACAGATATATATATATATATATAGAGAGAGAGAGAGAGAGAGAGAGATGCCTTGTCGAATAAAGATTCACAAGAAAGAGAGAGAGATAGGGAGACATTAAGAAATTTACTTCTGAAATTTCTTTTTCCCTTTTTTCTCTCTTTAGTGATGTAAAGAATGAAAATATGATGTTTTACTATAAATTTTTTGGTTTGGTTGCTTGTTTTATACTCTCAACTTGTGTTTTGTGTTGAATAGTTTTGAACATGAAGCCACCTTTAACAACAATTGAAAGTTATCAGATTAAACAATTGAACCCATGACTATGTATATGCGAATACTACTATATGGATTTCAAACAAGTAGTGTATTATTCTTAATTTTTTTACATAAGATGTTTGATCTTGTTCTGTCGATAAACTATTTATTGTATTTTGTTGTGTACATATTAGATAAATGGTATTTATTTTTATTCATCAACGTTATATATTGTTTCATTATTTATAAATGTTAACCATCTTTCGGAAAATCTTGCCTCTTTCGTTTCAAGGAACCAATAGGTAGAACAAAAATATTTACCTATTGTCCATCAATTATGCCTTTCGGACCAATTCATTATTAAAAAATCTTCGCTGACTTTTGAATAATCGAAGCAAGAACTTTGTGTAAGAATCAAAACTCAAAAAGAATAAACCAAACCAAACTAAGCATTCATTGAAACTCCAAAAGAATAATTCCCAATTTTTCATGTTGAAAATCAAAACATTCCGCCTTCTTTTCTTTACCTCATTAACCTCGACCTAATATATTGGAAACATACGTCTCAATCTACTATTCCTTTTTAATAATCAACTAATAGCAAAAAAAAATTATTAATTCTAACCATCAAATCATCTCATGGCCAACACGTATTCTTACAGGCTTAAAATATGTTCAAAAGATATATAAAGAACAACAAAGCGAGGAAATGTAATTTGCAACACATAAATTACAAGAAAATTCATTAAATAAAAGATTAATCGACTCCAATCAATCAACTCAACAGCTTAAATAAACTTAAACGATGACAATATAGCTATTTCGTTTGCTAATTAAGCCCAAGTCAAGAAACCATGAAAGATTAAGAATATTCATAAACCCAAATGCACATCATTTATATATATATTGTGAGATAACTTTAACTAATAAGTGTGCCATTAAATAATAAAGAAAGAGAGAGAGATAGAGAGACATGCATTGTCAGAGAGAGATTCACAACCGAGGAACTGAGCAGCGCACAACAAAACCACGACCACAGTCTGGTAGGAGAGAGGGAGCCAGAGAGCGCGAGAGATAGAGGAGACACAGAGAGCGTGAGATAGAGAACAGGGAGTGGGAGAAAGACGAGACACAGAGAGCAAGAGAGCGAGAGAGAGAACACAGAGAGCGGGAGAAAGATGAGACAAAGAACACGGGAGAGGGAGTGAAACGGCTAAGACGCTAAACATTGCCTTCAAATCTGGAGGTCTCAAATTAGATGTTGGCGCCAAGAAGGCTATGGCTGTTGAGATCACAGTTTGGACGGCTGAGATTGGCTGCGAATTAAGTTTTATAATCGGACGACTAAAAACAGTTTGGGGCATCATGCCCCAAAACTGCTGTTGGGTATGCGAGCATGACCCTGTTGGATGGGGTCTTGCTCGCATACCCGAAAGCGGTATTAGGGCATAATGCCCCCAAATTGTTATGAGCTGTTAGATTTTAAAATCTAATTTCAATCGTTGAAAGTTTAAAACCAACAGCAAACTCTATTTTTCTCTTGATCTCGTCACAGCCGTGAAATCTGAAACCATCAGTTTTCGTTTGCGAGCAAGGCCTATCGAGTGCGCGTTTGCCGGTTCCACTCCTCCCTCTCCCATGTTCGTTGTCTTTGCTATGTGGCTCTCTCTCTCTCTCTCTCTCGCGCTTTGTCTCTCCCTTTATCGCGCTCTCTGCCTCTCTCTCTCTCACGTTGAGCGCCAAGTTCAGTGCCAATTTTTGGCAACCTCTGGACTTGGCGCCCAACACTGCCTGTTGAGCACCACGTTAACTCGTATCCAGCGCCATCTTCTAGGTGTCTTTGGACTTGGCGCCCAACACTGCCTGTTGAGCGCCACGTCGAGCGTGTGTCCAGCGCGATTCCTTCTGTGATCATTTTGGAAATAAGAATAAAAAGCTCACTCAATTTTTATGCTCTAATACATGTTTGTTTTGTAAAAGCATATTTTTCTTTACAAATAAGACTACAAAATCATTAGACGAAACAAAAATATTGATCCATCAAAAAATGTTATCTTCCTTTTTGAAAACTGGAAAAAAAAAACAATGGACATTTTAAATAAGTTGAAACGTAGGAAAAACATAATAAACTAGGCATTAAGTACAAAAGAAAAAATCTATTCACACTTTTGACAGGTTTAAAAGGCCCAAAGGCCACATTATTTGTTATCATATGACTTTTTTTTTAATTTTAACAATTTTAGAAATTGGGGTAAATAAAAATCAATTTTAAAATACTTCAATGGTGCCTATGTTTTATTTTTCTTTCACTATTAGACATTCCCACGGAAAAAAAAAAAGTTCGTATAAGCCCTCCAACTCCTTAAGTTTCTTCTTGGAATATTTTGAAAAGTTTAATGAAATATTTTTAGTGAAAAAATAAGTTTAGAGACCATGTATTTTCATTCTATTTACTTTTTTAGTTAAATATATGAGAGTTTGAAATTAAAACTTATCTCAACAGTTCAATACTTCTAAAAAAGCAATAGATAGACAATATTTTCGTGAGAATTAGCCTTAGTCATAAATTTGAGTTAACATATATATCCCCCTTAACCATTCAAAAATTGATACGTATGGTATTTTTAAAAGCCCAAACTCATAAATTAAAAGTGCACAAGTTGGGAAATGATAATATTTTTTTTCCTCAATAACAAACGGGATAATGACAATATTTGTTCCTCGCCCCACCCCGATTACATAAACTAATTATTTTTAAAATATAAATACACGTATAAAATTTATTTTTTTAAAATGTCATGTCTAAAATATTAAAATGTTATATTTATCTCTTATTTTTATGATCTATTTTTTACATTTTGTATTTATAACTATTATTAGTATCACTCTCGTAAACCTTGTAAACAATCTTTTAAATATTTCTACTCCCGCTCCATTTTTCATTACTTCTCTCATATTTTTTCGATCTCGGTCCGATCCACAGGGATGGAGACCTCATCATCGGCCCCCCATGCCTAATTTTATTTTTCACAAGTTTTTTGTGTAAAGATTGCAAATTTACAAATTATGACAGCGATTACAATTAATAAGCATTTCGAACCAAACAAAATGGCCACTATATATCATTAATTGGTTTGAAGGAATAAAAAACTTTATATGATATTCAAAATCCTCTGTAAGATCATTTCTTATAGTATTTGGAAGGACCATTTTTTACCAATTCACCAATTACCCCTTTGCCATTATCATCCGCATATATTATTTATAAAAGACTATTGTAAAAAATATTATTTTTTCTTACTTACAATATTATTCCTCACTATTTTATTTATTAACTTTTATGAAAAATGCTAGTTTAACAATTATTCAAGCAAATGTTAATATGTTGACATTTACAATTAATGAATATTTTAGACTCTAATAAAATGTTTAATATATATTATTTTTTACTGGACAAAATGGTTAGTATATTGTAAAAATACGATAGATTTGTAATTTTTTTTTTGTCTTTGACACACTAGATACACTATTTGCAATACTCAAACTAAACAAGAAAAAATAATCTTAATTTTATATGTTTTTACAATATTTAAAATCTTCAATAAGATCACTCCTTATAATGTTTGAATAGGATTGAAAATAATTGTACATCTTAATGACTCATTTTCTTATTTTGATAGCTTTCGTACAATTTTAAAAACTTGATGATTGTATTATAATAATTAATTTAATCATGTATAAGTATAGGTTCATTACAAGTATTACATTATATCAAAATGTCATCATCTCTACGATTTTAAAAGTCGTAATTCATTTTTTAAAATTTTTTCAATTGTTTAACTTTAATAAAAATGCACGTCGTCTTATGATTGGTCAAAATTAATGATAGTTGAATTTTTTTTATCTATTTTCTTAAGAATTAAAAAATTATTTTAAAAGATGTATGACTATATCGAATTGAAAAACATATATTCTATATAGATTTATTTCATTTTCAAAGCAAATATTTGAATTTATTGATTTGAAATATCCCATTAATTCGTTCTAAAAAAATATTTAAATTAAAAAAATACATATTTTATATCAATTTACTTTATTTTTAATGCACCAACAATTACAAAATATTTAGAATACGTCTATACTAATTATTTTAAATTGCACACATTATTTATTTTTCAATGCACTTTGAAATAATTTACTGACTTCGCTTAATGGGATGGTAAATATGATTAAATTCTTTGTAATTGTGGTCACATTTTTCTTACGTAATTGTGTATTGCATGAGATTGGTATAATGGTGGTGTTTGATATTATTAAAACTAATAATTTATAGATTGAAAAATAAGTTTTGAATATTTCTTAAAAATTATAAATTACAGTTGAAACAGAAAGTTATAATTATAATTTATAACAGAAATTGTAAGTGTTTATTAAAAATTATAAATTATAGTTGAAACATAAAAATATTAGTTATAATTTGTAACAAAAGTTGTAGGCATCTAAAAATAAGTATAACTTATAGATAAAATTAATAACATGAAGTTATAAGTTACAATGAGTAGTTTTGCCAAACACTACAGAATTCTATTTTCAATGCACATAGGACAAACAAAATTAATTTATTATTGCTTAAATGTTATTTAGATTTACACCATGTATAATTTAAATATTAATATTTTTATGCAACTATATTGATCCACGTGATAGCACACAAATTAATATACTTATATCACTTGGCATCCTATTGTCACCTGGAGTGGTAGAAGTTATCATTTCAACTGGTAATTATAGTCACATTGAGTGGTAGAAGTCCAATATGTTCTTACACCTTTAATTTATCACTTGACATCCTATGAACACATAGAGTAATAAAAGTGGTCATGTGTAGTGGTAAGTATGGTCAGATAAAGTGGTAGAAGTGGTCATGTCCAGTGATCACTTTGAGTGGTAAAAACACATTTACGCTAATACATTACTTCCAATGATCACATGGATTGGTAGAAGTGGTCATATCCAGTGGTATAAATGCTCACATATGGTGGTAGAAACACCATTGACCACATACCTTTAAGTTAATACATGACATCCAATGGTCACATAAAGATGTAAAAGTGGTCATACCCGGTGGTAGAAGTGATCACTTTGAGTGGTAGAAACACTTTTGGCCTTAAACCTTTATGTTAATACACAGCTCCAATGGTCACATAAAGAGGTAGAAGTGGTTATGTCTAGTGGTAGAAGTGGTCACTTTGAGTAGTAGAAACACCCTTGAGCTAAGACCTAAGACTTACCACAAGGCATCCAAGGGTCACATGCAGTGGTAGAAATTGTCATGTTCAATGGTAGAAATTGTCACGTTCAATGGTAGAAATTGTCACATTGGGTGATAGAAACACTCTTGGCCTAAAACCTTCAACTTACCACATGGCATCCAATAATCACATGGAGTGGTAAAAGTAGTCATATCCAGTAATAAATGTTGTCACATTGAGTCGTAGAAACACTCTTGGCCTAAAACCTTTGACTTACCACCTAACATCCAATGGTCACATAGAGTAGTAAAAATAGTCATGTCTAGTGGTAAAAATTGTCACATTGAGTGGTAAAAACACTCTTGGTCTTAAATTTTTATGTTAATACATAGCATCCAATGGTCACATAAAGTGGTAGAAGTGGTCATGAGAAGTGGTAGAAGTGGTCACTTTGAGTGGTAGAAACACTCTTGGCCTAAAACTTTTGACTTACCACATGGCATTTGATGGTCACGTGGAGTGGTAAAAGTTATCATGTTTAGTGGTAAAAGTTGTCACATTGAGTGGTAGAAACATTCTTGGCCTTAAACCTTTATGTTAATACATGGTATGCAATGGTCAGATAAAGTGATAGAAGTGGTCATGCCTTGTGGTAGAAGTTGTCACTTTAAGTGGTAGAAACACTCTTAACCTGAGACCTAAGACTTACCACAAGGCATCCAAGAGTCACATGTAGTGGTAGAAGTTGTCACATTGAGTGGTAGAAGTTGTTACATTGAATGGTAAAAACACTATTGGCCTAAAACCTTTGACTTACCACATGTTATCCAATTGTCACATGGAATGGTAAAAGTAATGATGTCCAGTAGTAAAATCTGTCACATTGAGTGGTAGAAACACTCTTAACCTTAAACTTTTATGTTAATACATGCCATCCAATGGTCACATAAAGTGATAGAAGTGGTCATGTCATGTGGTAGAAGTGGTCATTTTGAGTGGTAGAAACACTATTGGCTTTAAACCTTTATGTTATTACATGGCATCCAATGGTCACATAAAGTGGTAGAAGTTGTCATGTCCAGTGGTAGAAGTGGTCACTTTGAGTGGTAGAAACACTCTTGGTCTTAAATCTTTAAGTTAATACATGGCATCCAATGGTCACATAAAGTAGTAGAAGTGGTCACGTCCAATGGTAGAAGTGATCACTTTGAGTGGTAGAAACACTCTTGGCCTTAAACCTTTATGTCAATACATGTCATCCAATAGTCACAAAAAAGTGGTAGAAGTGGTCACACAAGGCATCCAAGAGTCACATGCAGTGGTAGAAATTGTCATGTTCAGTAGTAGAAGTTGTTACATTGAGTGGTAGAAACACTCTTGGTCTAAAACTTTTAACTTACCACATGACATCTAATGGTCACATGGAGTGGTAAAAGTAGTCATGTCCGGTGGTAAAAATTGTCACATTGAGTGCTAGAAACACTCTTGGCCTTAAACCTTTATATTATTACATGTCATCCAATGGTCATATAAAGTGGTAAAAGTGATCATGTCCAGTGGTAGAAATTGTCACTTTGAGTGGTAGAAATACTCTTATCCTTAAATCTTTATGTTAATACATGGCATCCATTAGTCACATAAAGAGGTTGAAGTGATCATACCAAGTGGTAGAAGTAGTCACTTTGAGTGGTAGAAATACTCTTGGTCTTAAACTTTTAAGTTAATACGTGGCATCTAATGGTCAAATAAAGTGGTAGAAGTAGTCTTATCTAGTGGTAGAAGTGCTCACTTTGAGTAGTAGAAACACCCTTAGCCTAAAACCTATGACTTACTACTTGGCATCCAACAGTCACATGTAGTGGTAGAAATTGTCATATTCGGTGGTTGAAGTGGTCACTTTGAGTAGTAGAAACACTCTTAACCTAAAACCTTTGACTTACCATATGGCATCCAATAGTGATATGCAATGGTAGAAGTTGTCATGTTTAGTGGTAGAAGTGGTCACTTTGAGTGATAGAAACACCCTTGATCTAATACCTTAGACTTACCACTTGGCTTCTAAGGGTCACATCTAGTGGTAGAAGTTGTCATGTTCAGCGGTAGAAGTAGTCATTTTGAGTAGTAGAAATATCTTTGACCTAAGACTTAAGACTTACCACATGGCATCTAAGGGTCACATGTAGTGGTAGAAATTGTCATATTTAGTGGTAGAAGTTGTCATTTTGAGTGGTAGAAACACCCTTGACCTAAGACCTATGACTTAACACATGGCATCCAATGGTAACATGTAGTGGTAGAAATTGTCATATTTAATGGTAGAAGTGGTCACATGTAGTAGTAGAAACACTCTTGGCCTAAAATCTTTGACTTACCACATGGCTTTCAGTGGTCAAATGCAGTAGTAGAAGTTGTTATATTCAGTGGTAGAAGTGGTCACTTTGAGTGGTAGAAATATTCTTGGTCTATGACCTTTGACTTATCACATAGCATCCAATGGTCGCATAGAGTTGTAGAAGTTGTTATGTCTAGTGATAATTATGGTCATATATGTTGGTAGAAACACTCTTGGTTTTACACCTTTAAGTTAATATATTTCTTCCAATGATCAAATAAAGTGGTAGAAGTTGTTATTTTGAGTGGTAGAAATACCCTTGGCCTAACACCTTTGACTTATCACATGGCATTCAGCTTGTGTTTGGACTTATTTTTTTAGTGGCTTTTAGATTTTTTGATTTTTTTGTAAAAACGTAGATGTCAAATCATGTGAAAAAAGTAAAAAAAGTGAGAAAAAACCTAATAAGCTAAATCAATTGGCTTTTTTTTGGCTTTTAAGCCAAAAAATCACAAAATTAAGCTAGCTCAAACACATGCTCAATTGTTACATTGAGTGGTAAAAGTGGTCATGTCCAGTAGTAGAAGTGGTCACTTTGAGTGGTAGAAACACACTTCGCGTTACACACTTGTGCTTGTCCTTTCCTTTTTTTGATTGATCTTTGTTTTAATGATAGGAATGACTTTCTCTTATGAGTCATTGTTTTAACGATAATTATGACACATTAGGTACTAAATGGCCCCAGATAGAAATATGCTTCAATCTTTGTTTTATTACTATTTATGAATGATTTTATTGGGTTGTAGTAAAAGTGTTGATATCCAATAATAAAAATGGTCATATGTTGTAGTAAAAGACATTATTTGTTGTAGTAAAAGTTATGATATTTAATTGTACAATTTGTCATATATAGTGATAAAAATTATGATATTGTGTAGTATTAGTGTTCATATCTAATAGTAAGAATGATCGTATGTAGTTGTAAAAGTTGTCTAAACTATGTTTTTGACGGAAAAACACTAAACCACCTTGGTTATGGGAAAATCATCTATTATTTTTGTTTTTTTTATTAATTTTTTAATCAATAACGTAAATGATCTTCTAAATTAATCCAATGATCCAAATTATTTGGGATCATGCCCAAAAATACATTAGGCATCATAGAAAATCCCCATCCAACAGTCCATCTCTCATCCCTCCTAGGGATGGCAATAAGGCGCGGCGGGGCCGCGTATTAGTTCCCTTATCCTCGTCCCCTATTTGATCGGGGCGGAAACGGAGAAAAATATTAGGAAAGTAGCAGGGAACAGGACAGGGACGGGGATATATCGAGTATAATTTTTGAGATTTAAAGTAATAATATTAATACAAATTATAAATAATATAATAAATAAAAAAATAGTTGATGAATTAATATAACTAAATATACAAAATATAAAAAATGAGAAAGAAAAATTAAAGATAAATATAATATTTAAAATTTATTATATTTATAAAATATATATTTTATACATATATTAATATTTAAAAAATATTTATTTTATATAATCAAAAACGGAGTGAGAAAAACAAGACAAAAATTATAAATACTGTCCCTACTCAATTTGTTATGGACGAAAAAAATCCTACCAAACATAACAGAAGCGGCGGAGGAATCCCTCCACAGCTGACGCAATACGCTCAGTCTCTCTGACATCGGCGCCGCTCGCACGTCGTATCGGTGATCTCTCCGTCTTCTCTCACGCTCTCAAGTCTCCGTCTTCTCTCTGATCCAACGGCGTCCCTTCTGTCACACGCTCCCCTCACTGACTTCGCCGCACGTCGTCTCCCACTCCTCTCTCTACCTCTCACTCCCTCACTTCGCTCGCGCTCGCTCCATCTCATCTCCTCGCTCTACGCCGCTCATTATCACCGATCACCGCCGATCTGCCTGTGCTATCTCTTGCTCTCTGTGTGTGTGTGCCGCGAACGGGAGGTATTTGCCCTAACTCTCTTTCTTCATTTCTCTTGCTCTCTCTCATTTTTTGTTTTCTGTTTTGGTTTTTTGTTTTCTTTTTGCAGAGAACACCAATCATCACCGTCTTCCTAAAGGTATTCCTATTTTGTCTTAACTCTCTTTGTTTGATCTTTTTGTTCAACATTATTTATTGATCCTTTGATCTTTTGTGCTTCATTTCTCTTATGACAGTTTTGCTGGGTCATCTCATTTTCTATTTTTTTAAATCTGAAATTTAACTATTTTCTTATTCGGACACTGTTGGGGTTTCTATACATGTTCTTTCGGAAAATGCTTGAAATATCAAAGGGGTTTATGGATTGCCATTTGAAGGTTTTCGTTCTTAATTTGGATCGAATTTGCTTAATTTGTATTATTATTATTATTATCATTATTATTATTGTATCTAGCAATGTTATTGCTCACTGTTGTTGTAATGCTATGATTACTTTGTTCATTTTTCGGGTAGATTAATTCTTCAAATTATTGGTTCTTTCTTCTTAGTTGCTCTGTTCTAATACCTAGGATCAAATAGCCAATTTGCTTAGTTGCTCTGACGAGAATAGGCAATAGGGAAAAGATCTACTAATCTGATAGTGATCCAATCTACTAAAGCTTTGATCCCAAAGCTAAAAACGTGTAAAAAATAGGCAATTAACCATTTCTTTTCACCCCATTTTTTGCTTTGTTTTTTCTTTCAGGTTTTTTGCTCTTGATTTTTCCTCTTAGAATTTTTGTGAAGGATTTTTTCCTAATTGCTTCAATTTCTACCAGCTAAAAATGTGGTTTCGAGGGTGCTCTTTGTGGCTCAAAATGATGTGGTTTTTATGTAAAGATTAATTTTTCTTATGCTTGTATTTTGGATTATTGAATGGTTGAATAAAGATATTTTCTTTAGAATATGTGATCGTTCTACATCACCCCCTCCACTGTGGCCAAGAAAGCATTGCTTATCTGGGAGAATGTTTGGAGTAAAAAAGAGTTTTGGCAGGAGCTCATGGTCATATAGAGCCTTGAGATGCAGTGCACTTGGCCCCACAATATTTATTCTAAGAGCAAGGAATGATATAGAAACAATGACAGCTAAATATATCCTTATTACAATGGAGCATGATATTTCAGCTGCACTTTGATTTACATTGGCGACAATTGCTCTCTTTTTTTGCTGAATGAACACAAACAATGTGCAGATTTCATTCCTTTCATTTTCTAATACCTCTTTCTCTCTTTCTGTATGTGTGTATATAGGTAGACCTTTTGACCATTGGATTTCTTGAACAAGATGGCAGAGGTTGCAACAAACAAGCTGGTAAGCTGTTTCATGTTTCTAATGCATCCTTTAACATGTTATGTCAATGCTGGTAGACTGGCAGCACAATACAAATGTCAAAATATCAGTTTTTTTCCGTTGAGTGCAGGGTCACTCATTTGGTGGGACAGACGATGCCCAAAAATCTGTATTTGATTTGGGAGCCATTGTTGGGGATTTAACGGTTGAGGAGGACACAACTAGGTATAATACTTCCCTACATCAGTGTATGGACGGGCTTAGGGTTTTTGTCCTTCGATCACTGAATAAATCATCTGATGTGAGAAGTAATTTCTTATATATAGATAATGTAGATTATGCTGCAGGGAAAAGGAATGCAGGTTCTCCACATCCTATGAATTTACTTGTGGACATATGTAAGTACTTAACCAAAGAATGCATGTGAATTGAAGCTTGAAACCATCTGGTGCTAAGATACAATGAAGGATAATATAGAATTTCACTAGTTCAACACCTTATAGGTTTGTGATGATTTGGATCATATAGAGCGTCATCTATTTTGAGTTCACTGTCTTGTGTTCAACGTTTTCAAATGCTAGTTGAAAGCTAGTTAGTTTGGCTTCAACTAAGACTTATTAGATAAACTTCTCCTAATTGTGAAAATACTTTAAATTGTTTAGAGTCTCATATTGTGGAATATGACAATATTTTGACGCTTCTATTTCTTCTGTTAAAATAGTGGTTTGAGATGCCCTGGTGATTGGAAAAAAGCCATATAAGAAATGTGCATTAGCAGTTAATACGCTGTAATTGGAAAAGTTATCAGGAATATGACGAAACGAAAGACCAAGGAAAGAGGAGGATGTCGATCCCAAATTGTCGAAAAATCCAACTCAGTCGTTGGTGATCTGGAGCAATTCCCACCTGGGGTATGGGAAGCTTCCATTCTTCACCAAGTTAGGGCTCCACAACATGCTTTCCATGAAATTACCTGATAATACTTTGCTGAATTTGTAGGAGATAAACTAGCTACCATAATTCACCTCTCTTTTGGGACCCTCCTTGTGTAGACATTCGTTTCTTTGGTTAGTGGATCTTACCCATAGTTTTCACCCACTGCTTATTTAGGAGTGATGAGCTAGGAAGTCTCGATATGGATACATGACATGCAATACGGATACAATACAAATACCATGTACAAAAAAATTCAAAAAGTAGGATACGGATACGACTAGAACACGTTTGTAAAAAATATTATTTTTATGATTTCTAGTATTGTATTATGTATAAAAATAAAACCAAATGTCAGAGTAAGTTCGTTTCATTGTTACAAGCGAGCATTCAATATATGAGAAATCAAAATATTATGATGGAATGTTGAAACAACCAACCAGAGACAATAAATCACAATTTTATCACGTAACAAAGTTAGCGTAGTAGGAGTATAGAACATATATTAAATTTAAAAATAAAAGTAAAAAATAATCAAAAAAATTTAAAATATAAAAAATTGGAGCCTTGCATATTCCCACTGTATCTTTTTTGTATCCCTCAACGTATCATCACATGCCCTCCATTTAAGATGTTTCCAAAATTCAAAAAAGTAGGTGATGGGGCATACCCACAATTTTGGAATATCTCTCCTGCCCCCTCCTTGTGCGCACGGCGACCTTGTGGCCATTCAAGTAGTTCATTTTAAGATTGATAACTGATAAGTTTTTAAGAATTGTTGTTTTGCTCTTTCTTGGTACTTCTTGTGAGCTGTGACATAAATGGATTAGGGAGCTTCCTAAGAACCACATATACTTTTACAAAAGAGGCGTGTTGTGTTGGACGCCTGTGTCGTTTCCAGGCGGAAACGACACTCCTTGAAAACTCTTTGGACACTCTTAAATTCGTGCCCAATACTTTTTAAACGTGTCTTAATTAAAAAACTTTAATTTATAATGTCATACATTTTTTTGACACTTGACGAATACTCCAACGACACGTCTTGAATTCTTCGAACACGTCTTACGTCCTATGTGATAAATTTTTTCATAGTAACAATGTTTTGCACTATTCAAAACGTAAATTATGCACATTTAATATGTTTTTTTATTGTGGGTGAAGTCATGCTATATTTTTATTGTTCCAGAAGCATAATTACATTCAATTATATAAAATTGAATATAATTCTGGAGTAAGGCTTGGCATTAGGTCAGACCGACAACCTAGATATATTGTATGAGCATCTACTTTATATAGACTCGATATATGTCTCATGTGCGGGTGCACACCTAGGGTTTAGACCCATCAATTCTCTAATTAATGTGTATGCAACTTTCCATTCCCCATTTCTCTCCTACTCCTTGTAAAAACAAGGAGTGAACAAAAGTTTTCTTGTAAGGAGTTAAATGCTAAAGTAGGAGACTTCTTATAGGTGTGAACTTTTTGTGGCTTAGTGACCAGGGAGTTAAGGTTTTTCCAAGCCACATGACTCCCTTCCCTATAAATAGGGTAAGGTACACCCATTTTATCAGGGTAAGAAGAGAAGAGATATAACTCCCTTCGTCCCTCTTCCGACTAAACTACTTAAAACCCTCCTTTGATCACCTTTTCCCTTGAGTGGTGTCGTATTTGTTAACTACTTGGATGTTGTTGATGTTCCTGGGTCTAAGAAAATTGAAGCAAATAGTAGTTCTATTTTATTCTTTTGTGTGGGTGTCATGTATTTTTCCCGCGGGGGGGGGGGGGGGGGGGGGGCCGTTCCATTT
>JAULJZ010180795.1:0-22490 GCA_032270985.1 Heliamphora pulchella | reverse complement strand
TGAAAAGTGAGGCCCCTCGCGCGTCTCAAGGTACCTTATCCGCGTTCGGAGGTGGCGGCCGCCACCTTCGATTATGGCGACTGCCAGGATGGCAAAGAGGCATATGGCGACCGCCATGTTGAAAGGATTTACACATAGCGACCGCCATGTCGGAGGGATTTGGTCCCGGCGGCCGCCATGTTGTCAACCGTCACGTCACAACCATCATGGCGACTGCCATGTCAGAGTATCATTATGGATTTTGGGTTTCTTAAGTGGCTATTTGGGCAGTTTTTGGTATTATATATACGTTTATTATATTGTAGGTGTTTTATTTCAAAAGATTATAAAAGAAAAACATACTATAATGAAAAGGTTAGAAAATGTTCATTTGAATTACTAAAAGAAAACCTAACTATTTATATTTTTTTACCTTTTTAAACAAAACAAGAAAAAAGAAAATAAAAGAAATGAAAAATTGAGTTCCAATTATTAAAAGACTTTTTATAATTTTTTGATTTAGAGAAATGAAAGAAAAAGAAAAACAAGATAAAGACTATGAAAAGAAAAAGAAAGAAAAAGAAAAGGGAGCTTCATAATAAATACTAATATTTAAAGAATAAAAGTGCCAGATGAAAATTTATAAGGAAATTAATAATAAAAAAAATAAAGTGCTACACTACAAGGGAAACAAAGCTAACAATAAAAAGAAAAGGGAAAAGAAATAGAAAATAAAAATTAGAAAATGAATATTAAGCTAAACAGAAAATAAAATGGAGCATAAAATTAATATTACAAGAAAAGAAAAAGAAATATAAATGCTAGAAAAAAGAACATTACACGAAAAAGAAATAATACATTGAAAGGAAATTAAAGCTACATTGCAATTAAAATAAAAAAATAACATTAAACTAATACTTAAAAGAAAAATAGATATTAGATTAATATTACTAGAAAAGAAATGGAAAGGAAAATAAATACTAATTAAAGAGGAAAATAAATGCTAATTAAAGAAAATTAAACTAATGCTAGAAAGATAAAAAAAATTAAAACAACTATTTAACTTAAATGTGAAATGTAGTATTAATTACTACATTCACATAAATGTAGGTGTATTATTATAACAATTAATAACATTATTAAGTTGTAATTGCTAAAATATGTTAGCACCATTTAATAAGTTCAAATACTAATATAAGTAAGCAAATAAACAAATAAGCTAAAATTTGAGTTCAAGTATAACTAAAGCAACTATGAGCAATATAAGAACATAATTGGAATGAAATAATCAAAATAACTCGGCCACTCCAAAGAGGTAGAAAGTGGAGCTAGAAGGGTCGGGGATCCAAGCAAAGTACATAGATTGCCGTGAGAATCCTCAAGTTGGGAATGTGCTTCGATAGGCCAATTCTTGGGTGTTGATCCAAGCAAGGCTATAATGTAGGCGTCGGAGGCTCGGATATCGGTATTTCGACAGGACTTCGTTGTCGGGGCTCGAAATTGCTCGGCAACTCAGCGGAGCTTCTCTCTCAAAACCTCTCACTCAAATTCTCTCCTTTAAAAACGTACTAGAGGTACGATATTTATAGTGTTTATCAACTAATAAGATGCTACCATGTTTTGGGGACACGTCAGGCCATTTGGAGTTGGCGGTCACCACAATGCAAGTTGGTGGTCGCCATGTTTTTGAAAAGTTTCACAAAATTCGATGGCGGTCGCTATGATAGTAGTTGGTGGTCGCCATGATGGGAGTTGGCGGTCGCCACTTTTGGCTAGGGTTTCCACAAAGTTCTATGGCGGTCGCCATGAAGAAAGTTGGCGGTCGCCTTACTTGGGCACCAAGTTTCGATAGTTCGTCAAAATTTCATTAGTTTAAAGGTTTCGAGTTCAAATACCGAGCTTAGATCACTTATCGAGAATTGTACCGAGGCACTATTTCACCTGTTTTCATCATCGAATTCGCCTAAGATTAGGCGGGGTCAAATTGGGGTGTCTACAGTTGTCCCTCTTTGATATAACTTGCGTAGCAATGCGTGATGCAAGTTATATCAAAGATCCAGAGACAATAACCTTTTGACCGAGCCGTTAATCTTATGTCACATAAGCATACATATGATGTTGGTCGTACTCAAATTTTTATCGAGCTGCCTACGTACCCCTCTGCTAGGGATCAGACCAAAACGTAGTTTATGGGGCAAAATGCACAGATGTAATGATAAGAAACATGTTGCCCGACAAGTAAAGTTCAATGCAAACATGTATAAAGAAAGATATCAATCAATTTTAGGTCATGAAAGGACCGATAAGTCAATTTAAGATCATGAGAAGAACCGACGAGTCAGTTTAGGGTCATGAGAAGGACCGAGGAGTCAGTTTAGGGTCATGAGGAGGACCAATGAGAAAAATATCAAATTAATAGGTCAAACTAATGCGATGGATGCCCTCGAGGTTGAGGCGGAGAGTGGTTCTCGCCGTGTTGCTGAGGAGGAGGCACGAGCAGCTGCTGAGGCACAGGCGGCTATGGACGCTGCTGCTGAGACCGCGATGGCCTACTTTTTGGACCTCGACCCTAGAGAGGGTCATCCAGCACCCTTCGACCTATACACTTACGCGCCAGCACCTCATCACGTGGTTCCACGCGGGATGAGACGCTATGAGCGTCCCGCCGACGCAGTTGTCGCTGATGTTCTTCTACGGGAGCCTAAACACCATATGTCTCACCAGCGCCCATCGGTAAGTTTTCCAAATTTGCTGTTTAAATACCAAAGTATGTTGTATGGTATGACAAATGTAGACGCATGGCTAGGTTGCCCTCGATGATATGATAATGTGTTGTGATATGATGACGATGATATGAATGATGTTGATGATGATATGAATGATGATTGGAATTTGAACTTATCTTAGGTATCTATGCAATGGAGATTAAAATAGTAGGGACAATAGAATTTTTAAACAAACAACAAAATGGGCAATTACTTTGGTGAAAATAAAAGGCTTGAGTTTTTTATTTTTGAGGAAAAACACAAATTTATTGGGGAATTTTTGTTTTTTTATTTTTTTGGAACATGAAAACTAAGGGGGTAATTTTTATTAAAAATTCTAAAATTTTTGTCAAAAATTTCTAAAAATTAGGGTAAAAAAATTTAAGGAGTGCTAACAAACTTATAAAATTTTTCAAAATTTCTAGAAAATTTAGGAAAAAATTTTCAAATATCCTAGAAAATTAAGGTAAAACTTCTAGAAAATCTAGAGAATCTAGAAAATTTTTAGAAAATCCTAGGGAATTTTTAGAAAATTTAGGAGAAGTTTTAGGAAATCTGGAAAAATTTGGAAAATTTTCCAAAAATCCTAGAAAATCGAGTAAACTTTTAGAAAATCTTGAAAATTTTTGAGAAATCCTAGAAATTTAAGGAAAAGTTTTAGAAAATCATAGGAAATTTTTTAAAAAAAAATTCTAGAAAATTTAGGAAAAATAGAAAATATGAAAAATCTTAGAAATTTTCTGAAAAATTTTCAAAAATCCTAGAAAATTGAGGAAAATTTGAAGATCTTAGAAATTTGAAGAAAATTTTAAGAAAATCTTAGAAAATTAAGAAAAATTTTAAGAAAATGTTAGAAATTTTGAGAAAATCCTGTAAATTTAAGAAAAATTTTAAGAAAATATTAGAAATTTTGAGAAAATCCTATAAATTTAAGAAAAATTTTAAGAAAATATTAGAAATTTTGAGAAAATCCTATAAATTTAAGAAAAATTTTAAGAAAATATTAGAAATTTTGCGGAATCTTGGGGCTTTCTTTTCTTTTTTTTTTTAGACGGTTGGGGCAAGTTTTCAAAGATTTCTAGTAATTTAATCCTAAAAGGTTAGGACAAAAGGGAAAATTTTTTATTTTTTTTAGAGAATATTTAATACAAAAAGATAGAGATTTGCCTCGCACACTAGAGCTTAGGATTCCTAATCTTTTACTATGATGTACAAAAATCGAAAGATCGTCACCTATACACGAATCTAGGGTTTGGGTGGTGCCTAGTTTTCTAGGACTTGAAAGAACCGAAGGGTCATCACGAACCTAGTTTTTTAGACTTGAAAGATCCGAAGAGTTGTCACTTACACATGAACCTAGGGTTTCTATTGCTTTTGGCTGTCTGCTGCATATTCCATGTATTTGATCCACTCTTTATATGTCTTCCATTTGTCTTCTCTTTTCAGGCTGGTCACTACGTCCGTGGCTTCGGAGGATCTGCCTCCGGAGAAGTGTTGGAGTGGTATGATGCCCTCCCTGCTCCCAGGCGGGCTTATATCGATACCTTCGGCTTTGCTCGCTTCATACCCTTGTTAGGTAGGACGAGCAACGACCGGGTATGGTTGACGTCTCTGGCCGAGCGGTGGTGGGATACCACCAATGCCTTCTATTTCACTACTTTTGAGGCCACCCTGACGCCACTGGATTTTACCCTTATTACCGGCATCCGGGTTGGAGGAGCCCCTATCCCGTTTGATCCGACCATCGCCGATTCCACCGATGCATTGGTGCACTTTCTCAGGCCATTCCAACACAGATGGACAGAGACCAGGTCTGATACACCTGGTTTTTTGACCGTTTCAGACACTTCCAATGCACCGAGTCCCGCCACTACGAGTGGGTTGCCCGAGGATTCTTGATGTATATGTTCGGTACCTCCTTGTTTTTGAACAAGGAGAATACCAAACATTTGCACTACTTGGGTGCCCTTGCTCGCCTCGACCGCGTTGCTACTTTTGATTGGGGAGGCGCGGTGCTGGCTACTCTCTATAGCTTCATGCGGACATTGACCCGGTTCCCTCAAGTGCTCAGCATTAGGGGATATTGGAGGGTCTAGGAGGTATGATTTAGTTTATGTGCTTTTCATTTATTTCTGTTATCTGCTTGCTGACATCTTCTTCTTTGTAGTTGTGAACCTATGAGTTCCTCGGGTTTCACGTCATGGCGAACTCTACAGTAGATCCTTTAGTAATTCCCCGAGCGGCTCGGTGGTCCCTAGGCCTAAGGGGAAAGAAGGTTGGCAGGAAGGACATAGACCGCTTCCGGGTGTCCTTAGACTGGCTGACCCCTGACCAGGTATCTTTTTTTACCGCTTATCATTTTGTTCACTGCTTTTCGCATCATACTGCTCATTGCACTGTTCATTGCACCGTTCACTGTACTGTACTGTTCTTTATTCTAGATACTGATCACTGTGCTGCATTGTTCTTTATTTTGGACACTGATCACTGTACCCTGTTCATCATACTACGCGTCTTATTGTTCTTCTCATTATACTGTACTTTGAACTGTTGCAGGTCTACTGGGATGTCTTGAGGGGAATGGAGGATCGGGCAGGCGTAGATCTGATGCGTAGCCGGGATATCGCTTCTAGGCGGATCCTGCTTGAGGGTCCATTTGGTAGGGAGTATTATCTAGGAGAGTGGGTGGTCCGCCTGTCACTTGGCCTAGATCATTTTCGCATACCGGTGGTTCCTCCAGCCTGCATGTGTCGGACCGATCATCTGAGCCGGGTCAACCTTCTCTTGGAGGCAGTGGGGACCCCAGCTATGGAGCTGCTCGTAGCAGAGGGAGATTATACGGCCTAGGCCCGGGCTCGTCTGATGGGACCACTAGGACCCAGCCCGATTGGTGGCAGGAGGAGGCAAGCACCAGAGGATGAGGGAGCTATTGTTGGTGCAGCTGCTGGTGCCGGAGCGAGAGCTGCTGCTGGTGGAGATGCTGCTACTGCTGGAGGTGCAAGGGGGATGAGGGGTCCAGAGATCCCGTGGGATGTCTAGACCGTGGTATATGGCTTCCCATTCCCTCTGCCGGTTCCTATTCCACCGTCATCGGAGTTCAGGGATGACATTGGCCAAGTTTGTCTTTTACCTTTCCTTCAGCTACTTATTCTTTTATTTGTTCATTTCTCTTGAACTGCTCTCTTCTTTGCAGATCGATTAGGCTTGGCTAGACCGTACTATGCTGATGGTTACTAGTTTGAGGGCTCTGGTCCGGCAGATAGATGCCTCGATGTGAGCAGCCGATGTTGCTTTCACGCCTATGGCTATTGTAAGTAGTTTGCATGTCCTTTTCGATTTCTTCTACACTCTTTATCATTATTCTGTTCTGAGTTGTACTCCTCTTCCTGGCAGCCTCCAGTTCCAGCCACAGGCATTATACCACAACTAATACAGATCACACAAACTGTAAACTGACCTACACCCGCCATGTTTGAATATGGCGATCGCCATAATATAACATGGCGGTCGCCACTTTCCCAAAATATTTACTAGGCGGTCGCCTGTTTCAACATGGCGATTGCCTGGTCAAAGAAATGATGTCACTGTACTATGCTTTTTGGAGTTGGCGGGCGCCATGTTCAAGGTGGCGATCGCTACTTTGGATGTAGTTTTAGCCAAAATTTTAATTTCCCGCCCTTTACAGCCTTATAAATACTGACCTGGAGGCTCAATTTGCTGTTACTCCGGCTTAGATGGCTTCTCCTCTTTTTTTATGGATTGAAGCATTTTTCTACATTGAACGTTTGAACTTCGCCCCATTTGGCCTTACTGCCCTCTTCTCATTGAGGACCGTGGAGATTAGCAGGCCTTTACTGATGGCTGCTGTACAAGTGTGTGATCCGTAATCTCACGTCTATTGGGTTGGCCTTGAAGAACTCTGCCCCACTGTAGAGAAGTTTGCTGCCATTTTGGACCTGACTCCGCAGAGTTTCGTTGTTGTTCCCACTTCCTTTCTTTCTGCTCAGCAACAGGTGGTGTAACGCTGTGGTCTACCTAGAATGGAAGCTTCTCTTCTGACATCAGGTGACTGTCTCAACATTTCATGGCTTATTGAAAGGTTCCGTCCTACCGGTGATCTAAGCAATCTTGACTTTCAATTGTGGCATCGTTATGCGCTTTGCCTCTGCCTCCTTACCCAGTATCTCCTCGTCCCTTCTAATGGGCGGGTTAGCTATGCTCTAGTTGACATTACTAGCCAAATGTGGATGCGGAAGTACTTTGTGCCCCTTGTTTTGGCTAAGACACTGTTGGGTCTAGACATTGTCCATCATGGTGAGACTACCACCTTTGCTAGCAGCCCTTTACTTCTTCAGGTAGGCTTAACGTCTTCCTCTGTATCAAGTTTTCTGTCATACCGCAAAGCATTTCTCTTACTATTTTAACTCTTTCTACAGATCTGGCTAATGGAGAAGGTAAATCTTGTACAGAAACCTCCCACTGGCAGGCACAATGCCGCTGCTTTCCTTTATCGCCTGCGTTAGCAGATATGTGACACCAAGGCATCTTGGTGATAGTATCTTTCTTCTCTGACTGGCACAGACATTACCTGGCAGTGCTCTTGGTGGCGGATTCATGCCATGACTCTGACTACCATGAATCATTCTGGTGTTCTGCTCGTCGGTCTGTGTCAGACTACTTTCTATTATCCCTATCGGATTATGCGGTAGTTCGGTCGGAGTCAGATTATCCGTCACCATAACTAAGGCCGTTTGTCTTCATCTGTACTGCGAGCCCCATTTTTGGTTCTGTATCAAGATGCCTGGCCATCCCGCTCCTTGATGGAGGTGCAGGAGCTACAATACCCCGAGCTTTCTGTTGAGTACAAGACATGGCTGACACAAGAGGAAAAATAGGCAGCAAAGAGGAGAAGGATTTGAGGATTTCTGCTTTATTTTGAAAATTTTATAGCTTTCCTTTTTATTTGTAGAGTTTGGGACTTGTGTGCCCTTCTTTTATTTGCAAAACTTTGTGATTCTGATGAAAAACTCCCACTTTATGTTTAAGATGGTTTAAATTTATCCAAAGCTTTATTATCAAAATTCAAGAATGAATTTGCATTGGTCTTATTCATATTCAAAGATGGTTAAAAACAAAGAATGTGGCCGGACTTCTTTGAAAGAAGCTGCCTACATGTCCTAAAAAGATGAAATCAGGCCATAACATAGTCTAGGCTCGATTTTTACTCGGGTATTAACACTCTTCTTTTGTGATACCTTAACTTTTGCCAAGGTCGCCCTTTCAGATTTTCGGCCTTGCGGGTTGCTCTAACTTTTTCTTGAGTTGCCTTTTTAGTTTTCAACTCAGCGAGCTTTTATTTTCTTTTTATTTTTACCTCAAGGATAGTACTTTTTGAGTTGATCGAGATTTACTGGAGTAGAGAACACATTGCCATCCAAATCTATAATGATGACTACACCGCCGGTCAGAATGGTCTTGATGAGAAACGGTCCGGACCAGTTTGGTTTAAACTTGCCTCTCAGGTCAAAGATAGGAGCTTTAATTTTCTTAAGAACCAGATCTCCTTCTCTGAGATCCCGAGTCTTGACCTTCTTATTGAACGCTCGAGCTATCTTCCTTTGATATCCTTGCACATGAAACAGAGCTTGCAGCCTTCTTTCATCAAACAAGGGCAACTCTTCCATTTGGTTTCTCTGCCATTCTGCTTCTAGTATACTGGCCTCAGCCACTACACTTAGCGAAGGGACGTTCACCTCAATGGGAAGCACGGCTTCCATCCCATACACTAAAGAGTATGGTGTAGTTTCGGTTGAAGTTCTTATCGATGTTCGGTACCCCCAGAGTGAAAATGGTAGATGTTTCGGCCAATCTTTATGTGAGTTGATCATCTTATGCAGAATTTTCTTAATAATCATGTTTACTGCTTCGACTGCTCCATTGGTCTGCGACCGATATGGTGAGGACTTATGAGCCACTATCCGGTATTCCTCACAAAGATCCAAGACCTCCCCTTGGAAATGTGAGCCATTATCCAAGATGAACTCATGAACAACTCCGTACCGGCAAATGATATTTTGCATGATGAACTTAGCAACATAGGACGCTTTCAATACCGAGTAGGAAGCTACTGCCACCCACATGGTGAAATAGTCGATGGCCACTAAGATAAACTCATGTCCATTGGATACCTTCGGTGTTACTCTGCCAATCACGTCGATGCACTATACTGAGAATGGCCATGGTGACGTCAGGTTGTACAGCTGAGATGGGGGAACGTGCATAAGGTTTGCGTGAGTCTGGCATTTGTGGCACCTCTACATGAACTGTATACAATCTGTCTTCATTGTCATCCAAAAGTATCCTTGTCGTAGGATCTTCTTGGCTAATATATTTCCACTCATGTGTGGCCCACAGACTCCTACGTGTATTTCTTTCATCAGTTCTTGGCCCTCTTCCGTGTTTACACACAGTGTGTTGACCCCATAATGTCCTCGTTTATATAATATGCCACCGCAAATGACAAATTGTGCAGATAGTCTTCGTATTACCCTTTTATCCTTCTTACTGGCAAACTTAGGATACTCTCCCTTCTGCACAAAGTTCTGAATGTCAAAATACCATGGAAGATCGTTAGTGCTATCCTCAATTGGGCTGTCATCTCATATGCCGGCCTTCTTTTCTGTTCAATTATTAAGGGCCTCATTCAAACTCCGGGCAGTATGTCAATCATGGATGCTAGGGTGGCCAGTGCATCAGTGAACTCATTCTGTAATCTTGGCACTTGGGTAAAGATTATTGATTCAAAGCACGGTATCAGCTTCTCTAGCTCCTGATGGTAGAGAATCAATGTTACATCCCTGACCTTCCATTCTCCTTTAGCTTGTGAAACTACCAGTGCTGAATCTCCAATGACTTCTAGCTTCCTTGCCCCTAATTCTAAGGCTGCCTCCAATCCAGCTAAACATGCCTCATACTCAGCCTGATTGTTGGTGACTTCAAAATTGAGCTTCAATGATAAGGGGACATGCAATTCGTCGGGAGTGACAAGCAGGACTCTTATTTCGTAGCCATATTGATTAGATGCACCATCAAAATATAGAGTCCATTTGTCATTCCCAACTTTCATCAGTTGTTCGTCGAAAAACTGGAACTCTGTGTCTTTTCCTCCCTCTACTGATTGATCGGCCAGGAATTCTGCCACTGCTCTGCACTTGACTGACTTCCGGGTGATATACTGAAGATCAAATTCTGATAACAACAGCAACCATCGAGCCAACCGTCCTGTCAGCGCTGGCTTTTCAAACAGATACTTCAACAGGTCCATCCGGGAGATGATATTCACTATGAAGGATAACATGTAGTGCCTTAATTTTCGGGAAGCCCAAACCAAGGCCCAACACGTCTTCTCCAATGGTGTGTACCGTATTTCTGACCCTGTCATCTTTTTGCTTTAGTAGTAGATGGCCTTTTCAATTTTAGTTTTACCTTCTTGCGTTAACATACATCCCACAGCTGAATCAGTTACTGACAAATAGAGGATCAGTAGCCTATCAGGCTCAGGAGGAGCTAGAATAGGTGGATTTTGCAGATACTGTCGTATGGCATCGAAGGCGTCTTGGAATTTTTGATCCCATTCGAACTTGACTCCTTTCTTCAGTAGACGAAAGAGTGGCTCACAGGTAGTTATCAGTTTTGCAATGAATCGACTGATAAACTGTATTTTACCCAAAAAACCTCTGACTTCTCGTTCGGTCTTTGGAGGAGGCTTTTCCAAGATTGTCTTGATCTTTGAAGGGTCCACTTCGATACCCCGTTGAGTGATCATAAATTCAAGCTGCTTTCTGGCAATAACCCCGAAGGAACACTTTTGTGGATTGAGTCGAATCTTGTACCTTCGAATCCTTTCAAAAAATCTTTACAGTGCGGTGATTGGCCATTTCGGTCCTTAGACTTTACTATCATATCGTCCACGTACACTTTGACCTCCTTATGTATCATGTCATGTAGTAATGTAGTGACAGCCCTTTGATAGGTCACCCCTGCATTTTTCAAACTAAACAGCATCACATGATAACAGTAGGTACCACAGGGTGTGGTGAACGTCGTATTTTCTCTGTCCTCGAGATCGATCAGAATCTGGTTGTATCCAGAGAAGCCGTCCATGAATGATAACAGGGCATACCCCACTGTACTGTCTACCAAGACATCAATGTGTGGTAGTGGAAAATCGTCTTTCGGGCTAGCCTTATTGAGATCCCAAAAATCCACGCAGACTTGGATACGACCGTCCTTCTTAAGCACTGGAACAATGTTGGCTACCCATTTCGGATACTCGGTTACCATTAGGAATCCGGCATTGATCTGTTTGGTAACTTTTTCTTTGATCTTCAGAGCCCATTCTGGATGGATCCGTCTTAATTTTTGTTTGACCGGTTTAGTATCGAGGTATAGAGGGATATGGTGTTGGACAATGTCATGATCAATTCCTGGCATATCCTCGTAGGACCATGCAAATACATCTTTGAATTCTTTTAATAAAGTTATTAGTTTCTCTTGCTCAACTGAGGATAAAAAAGAACCGATTTGAACATTTTACGGGTTAGTTTTATTACCCAGATTTATTGACAAAGTTTCTTCAATTATTGGTTGGGCACGCATTTTTTCTTCTCTTTTTATTAAAAGTTGTATTTCTTCGGGAATATCCCCATCGAATTTAAAATCGTCAAAAAGCGTATGAAATAAATCAAACAAAGCAGAGTAACCGAAAATCCCGTTCATTTCATTAAAAGCAAAGGGAATTATAAACTCGATAGCAAAAGCAGAGAGAGGAGCACTAACAGACGTGCCCTCGGCTACAGACTTTGACTCAAACTCAGGATAGACAACCTGCACATTACAAGATTCGATGGTCCAATTCTTCACTTTCTTTGTAGCCACATCGACGATGAGCCTGGTGCAATCTGCTGGTGCGCTAAAACCCATCATGAAACAGTCTGATTCAGTCACATGCAGCTGAGCCATCTTTTCATTAAACATCATTCCCATGTCAATCCCATCGAGCTTGTCGGTCCAGTCTTCTTCTTAAATTTTCTCCCCTTTCTCTTCCCCTTTCACTGTCTCTTCCTCTTCTGTACCAGATAACTAATGGTTGAAAAAGATCTCCAACCCTGGTAGCTTTTGATTAGTTTTCTCGTCGATCTATGGCTCTGAAAAGCCCCAGTATGGAAAATCTTTTCCTTCCTTGACGAAGCACCCATTGAGCATTCTAGTATAATTGGCCTTCCATCCCCTCTTAGGCCCTTCCAAATCTTCTTCTGTTGGTTCATACCCAAGACCAAAATGGTGTGAAGTCGGCAATACCTGAACGGGTTCTGGAATTCCCTGTTGCTTACGTCTTAATCCCATACCAGGGAAAAAGGACATTTTCTTCATCATTGTCACTGCCCGCGGGTTTATGTACATTTCCTCCTCATTCAACAACATCTGCACAGTTTGGGCTTCGTCAAATTGGAAACTACTGAGCAATATGTCACCTTCACCATGCTGTACTTCCAACAGGGTTGAGCCCTCTACTACTCTCGGGGGATGAATGTTGTCTTCCCCGTGAATAGTTAATACTATCCCATTTCTTATCAGTTTTAGTTTCTGATGGAGAGTCCGTGGTACAACCTAAACACTTGGGTCATGCAGCCAAGGTCTTCCCAATAGTAGGTTGAAAGATGCTGGTATGTCAAGTACATGAAACTCGACCGACGTTTCCAAGGGCCCTACTATTACCGCAAATGACACCAGTTCCAGTACGTCCCTCCTTATGTTGTCGTAAGCCCGGACTCCTTGATTGCTCGGTGTAAACTGGTCTGGCCTCATTCCCAAGCAAACGGCCATTCTCAATGGGCAAACATTCAAGGTAGACCCATTATCAATGAGGGTTATTGGGACCCTCTTTTGTAGGCACTTGACAGTGATGTGTAGCGACTTGTTGTGACTTTTTCCTTCAGTGGGAAAATCCTTATTAGAAAAGAAAATGACTTTTGGTTCGGTGGCTGGTAAAATAAGCCCAATAAGTTACTCGGGAGTTGCATCTATCGAGACACTGGCCTTATTCAACACCTTCAAAATAGCATGCTTGTGCTTATGCGAAGCCATCAATAAGCCTAAGATACTGATGTTGGCCTGTGTCTTTTTCAACTGTCTCAGTACAGCATCTTCCTCCTCCTCTTGCTCTGTCTCCTTCCCTTTCCCACTTGGCTATCCTCTCTCTAACTGAGCTGCCTTAAAATGTCGTCCACTTCTGGTTAGGTGTTCCACGCCGTCTTCGGGATCCCATAATCCTGGCATCACATTATCAGTTCGTCTCACTTTGTCTATGTGTAGAGGGCTTTTAAATGCCCACAAATCATTTAGCTCACCAACAGCTACCCTTTTCCTTCTTTCCTCGTCATTTTCAACAACCCATTTATTGTCAACCTCCTCCCAAATGTCTTCTTCGATAAAGTCCACTTGCTATTCCTGAGTGGCCCAAAAGTTAGTCCACTCAGCCACGTCTGACTTTAGTACAACCCTTACTAGCCAGTAGGACTACATTTCGTTGACATATACTTCCTCCTCAAAAAGTTGAGGGAGAGTCATTCCATCAAGCACATGACCAAACCCATATAGTCGGGCCAGATAATCCAACGGCCAATCGTCTTCTTCGTTACGCTGCTCCTCTTGTATTATCGACCGATACCATTCCCAGGCATTATCATTCTATTCTTTCATCTTGTCTCGGCTGCCTCTAACCACGATAAATGAGCATGCCGTTTGATCCTCAGTTACTGAAACATGAGGAGGTGGTAGGAATGCTGAACAAATATATCGGCTCGGGTCCTCTAATTCCCCTAGAGATATGTAATTTACCCCAGCCTAACTGCCATGATTTGGCAGTGGGTTAGTCGTGACATTTGGCTTTGGGGTGACAAATGGTGATGGGATTACCTTATTGTCGATGAGGTTTGGGATCTCATGACGCAGTCTCATGCATTTATCAGTTAGATGCCCGTGAACTTGGTGGAAGGCGCAGTAATGAGAAGCATTGAACCTTAGCGGTAGGGGATCAGGTACAGGCATGGGGTCCAATGGCTTGATAAGCCCCTTCTCGACGAGTCGACTCAGGGCGGTGGATAAAGAAATGTTGAGGGGGGTAAAATTTCTTCACTACCGATGTTATGTTTGCTGACCATCGCCTGACTGCTGAAGGTTGCTTGTTTGATAGGTGGAAGAAGGGTTCAAAAGGTTCACCTCGCCTGAGCGGGACACGAGGTTAGTTGTAGCGGATTAATTCTGGTTGGTTGTGGGGAAGGTCCTTCTTGATGGTTTATGACTAAATTCTGTCTTCTCAATATCACCGGATTGGATTGCGTCCTCGATTTTCACCCAAGCATCGAACAGCTGCTCAAAGGTGAAAATTGGCTGCGTGATGAGGTAGCTTTTTAATGGAGACTACAGATTCTTAACCACAATTTTCACCTGCTCTTTCTTAGTTGGCCTATTTGTCATTTTTGTAGCTTTGCCCCTCAAACGGGTTAGGAAGTCAACAAAAGATTCCTGATTTTCTTGTTGGGTTGTTTCAAGCTCTCGAGTAGTGACGTCCAGCTAGACGTTGTAGCTATACTGACTGATGAATGCAGTGGCTATATCCCCCATGTTCTAGTTTTGGCCACTTCTAGAGATAGAAACCACCTTTTCGCTGCCCCAGAAAGCGATCGGTGGAATAACTGGGCTTTAAGCTGAACATCGATCCCCGTGGGGGAGAGGATTTCGACATACATTCTCAGATGAATGCAGGGATCTCCGGTGCTGTCGAACTTCTCCATCTCTGGCATTTTAAACTTTTCTGACAATTTTGTATCTGGGAATAGGCACAAGCTGCCTACATCCAACATGTATTCCTCTACACCTTTTGCCTTTCTCAACACTTTTTCCATTCGATCAATCTTTTCTGCCAGCACAGATTCCCTAGACTGAGCAGTATTCTCATCTTCTATCACAATCGGGCGGGGAACCCGAGGTGGCACAACAACTTGCGATATCTCTGGCCCTTGGTTGTCATCCCAAAAGTCTTCGCCATTCTCATTCGTATTGTCTGGCTGTCCATTCACACCGAGCATATGGGCTTGAATTGCCCGAATCTGTGCCTGACATTGAGTTTGAGCTTGGGTCTGCTGCTCCACAGTTCTTTGTATCTCGGTAATGGCTCTGATCAGAGCTATCAGATTAACTTCGTTCTCAGCCATGTCGGTTGACTCAGATACTCTGTGAAGTCTAACTGATCCTGATCTCACCCAAACTCGTGTCAACTATACTCTTTTCGGATCAATGGTAACCCACAAAAAAACCTGAATCCCACAAGCAGAATAACCAGTCTTAGATAATTTTTGGAAAAATTTTGACAACAGACAGTAAATATCCCAGATACCTGAAATAGCTGAAACTAAAATAATGCCCCTATCGGGCTCAGGCCAGCAGCATAACAACTGAACGTCTGAAAACTCGAGATGAGAACTAAGGGGATAGATCAATCAAATTCTGGAGAAAAGGTTTATCTAAGAGGACAGTGTTTCGACAGAGAAACAGTTCTAACCCTCAAGAGGTCGGTTCGGGCAGCGTAACGGTAGGAAAAGAGAACTAACTCTCACAGGTATGCCAAGGGTGTGGAAGAAACGAGCCTAAGCAAGGCGGAGGAAACCAACGACCCAGCCCCGAGGAGAGATAAACTAACCTTGAGGCTTTAAAACGAAACACGGGCAGAACCCTGAGAAGAAGACTATGGCGTGAAAGCTAGATATGGTGAAGGACAAAACTCGGGTAAGAATTCGAAGGAAAAGCTAGCCTAAACAAAGGATAACGGAAAACCCGGGTCAACCCCGGAGAAGGAACTATCCTAAGCTAAACAAACATTCCTAGCAATAACAATCAAAACATACAATTAACAAAAAAATACATAATCCTACTAAGGTTAACAGCACCTAATTGGGGGGTTCTAAGTTCACTATATGCAAAAATGCCAATTTTGGTCAATTGAACAGGGTACCTTCTGAATAGAGCTGGGTATATACCTCACATACCTGGAGTGGTGTAGGACATGGTCAAACAGTACGCCTGAACTCTTTTATTGCACCTATGAAAGCGTACAGTCAACAATGGTTGCCCGTCTCCCCAACAATCCCCAAAACGGATTAACGCTCAGGGCATCAGGTTGACCAGGCAGGGGGGTTGCAGAACAATGCACATGCATGCAAAAATGTAAATAGGAAATTCTTATTAAGAACCAATGATGCTTTTGAGTCTAGCCCTCTTATTTGGTTTTGGAAACCAGTCCCCAGCAGAGTCGCCAGAAAATACTGTGGCGTTAGAATTTAGGAGTTTTGGAAAATATTTCAAAAATAAGGGAATTCAAAAATATTTACAAAAATATTTTAACACCTTGAAAGCCAAATTTGAAAAACCCATTTTTTGTTAAAAATAGAGTCGCCACTTAGTTTTTGAAAAAAACAAAAAAAAACAAAAATGGCTAACCGGTCTTAAAAGCGTTTAACCAAAGAAAGAGGGTTCGAGGGTTAAGGTACGAATCGAAAAATGTGTTAGACATCCTATTCGCCCAACCATAAGGTTGGCCTCTAGTAATCATCATTGATTCCTTAATAGAATTTTTTAAATGCATGCAAATAAAGAAAATAGAGACAAAGAAAGAACATCCAAAATCAAATATGAAAAATACATAACATATGTATATAACACTCAAAATTAGAACAAATAAATGGATAAAATACTAAATCATATGGCATGTAATTTCTAACTAAAGGATACATAGAACACACCTACTGCAATATTCATAAAAAAAAATAATCTAAGCTAGCATGGTTTAAAGAGCAAAAAAAATAGGCCAAAGATGCTAAAACTAACTAAATATGGCTTGCTAATAAAATAAGCTAAACTAAATAAAATTTCAAAACAAATGACTAAAATATGCACATTGTCAAAACAAGCTAGACGATGAAAAGATACTAAAAATAAAAGATACATGTAAATTCTATGTTTAAGAGAAAAAAAAAACTAACAAAGAAAATAAGGGATACATGAAAAAGAAAATTTAAAGGTTTAAAGAAAAAGAAAATAAAGAGAAGATTATAAAAGAAAAACATACTAAAATGAAAAGGTTAGAAAATGTTCATTTGAATTACTAAAAGAAAACCTAACTATTTATATTTTTTACCTTTTTAAACAAAACAAGAAAAAAGAAAATAAAAGAAATGAAAAAGTGAGTTCCAATTATTAAAAGACTTTTTATAATTTTTAGATTTAACGAAATGAAAGAAAAAGGAAAACAAGATAAAGACTATGGAAAGAAAAAGAAAATTGAGCTTCATAATAAATACTAATATTTAAAGAAGAGAAGTGCCAGATTGAAATTTACAAGGAAATTAATAATAAAAGAAAATAAAGTGCTACACTACAAGGGAAACAAAGCTAACAATAAAAAGGAAAAGAAAACGAAATAGAAAATAAAAGCTAGAAAAAGAATATTAAACTAAACAGAAAATAAAATGGAACATAGAATTAATATTACAAGAAAAGAAAAAGAAATATAAATGCTAGAAAAAAGAACATTACACGAAAAGGAAATAATACATTGAAAGAAAATTAAAACTACATTGCAATTAAAATAAAAAAAATGACATTAAACTAATGCTTAAAAGAAATGGACATTAGATTAATATTACTAGAAAAGAAATGGAAAGAAAAATAAATACTAATTAAAGAGAAAAATAAATGCTAATTAAAGAAAAAATTAAACTATTGATAGAAAGATTAAAAAAGTTAAAACAACTATTTAACTTAAATGTGAAATGTAGTATTAATTATTACATTCACATAAATGTAAGTGCATTATTATAACAATTAACAACATTATTAAATTGTAATTGCTAAAATATGTTAGCACCATTTAATGAGTTCAAATACTAATATAAGTAAGCAAATAAACAAATAAGCTAAAATTTAAATTCAAGTATAACTAAAGCAACTATGAGCAATGTAAGAACATAATTAGAATGCAATGATCAAAATAACTCGGCCACTCCAAAGAGATAGAAAGTGGAGCTAGAAGGGTCAGGGATCCAAGCAAAGTACCTTGATTTTCGTGAGAATCCTCAAGTTGGGAATGTACTTCGATAGGCCAATCCTCAGGTGGTGATCTAAGCAAGGATACAATGTAGGCGTCGGATGCTCGGATCTCGGTATTTCGGCAGGGCTTCGCCGTCGGGGCTCGAAATTGCTTGGCAACTCGGTGGAGCTTCTCTCTCGAAACCTCTCACTCAAATTCTCTCCTTTGAAAACGTACCATAGGTACAGTGTTTATAGAGTTTATCAATCAATGAGATACTACCACGTTTTGGGGACACGTTAGGCCATTTGGAGTTGGCGGTCGCCACAATGCAAGTTGGCGGTCGCCAAGTTTTTGAAAAGTTCCACAAAATTCTATGGCGGTCGCCATGATGCTAGTTGGCGGTCACCACTTTTGGCTAGGGTTTCCACAAAGTTCTATGGAGGTCGCCATGAAGAAAGTTGGCGGTCGCCTTACTTGGCTAGCAAGTTTCGATGGTTCGTCAAAATTTCATTGGTTTAAAGGTTTCGGGTTCAAATACCGAGCTTAGATCACATCCCAAGGATTGTATCGAGGTACTATTCCACTTGTTTTCATCATCGAATTCGCCTAAGATTAGGTGGGGTCAAATTGGGGTGTCTACAGTACCGACAGAACCAGAATAGCTTTAATCTTAGAAGACAAGTTATTAAACTGGTTTAGTATATCCACATATTTATAGGGCTACAGCAGGGATCTGTGGAGTAATTATAAGTAAGATTTCCAGTGGAACACGGACACGTATCAGCGGTTTCTGCAATTAAACAAACCTCATAGCGGTATCTCCAATTATGGAAAACCAGCAGCGATTTTTTCAATTTTCATAAAACACTGAATTACAATTCACATCACTAAAAAACTATAATTGCACACTGACCCATAATTTCAAGACCTACTTGCATTGAGCTCCTGTTATTAAATGTTTACCATTCTCTCCATGTTAAGATTTCTGATACCCGCCAATTAAATTTAATTACTGATAATTTAATGTAATCGGCATCTTGATATTCTTTAAGCCCTTCCGCTTAACTTATTTAACCGCTGGATAATCAAATTCACCTACAGAATTTGGCCTGATCAAAACTTATAAGCTTCCTTAAGGAGGTATCGTCAATCCCGATCTTTCGGGACGTAAATTTCGTTAATAATTAATATTCGCCAGATAAATAATACCACTATCTAACTCACTGGAAATATGGACTCATATAAGATCGCACCCTCTAATGAATCAAAACAACGAATATTAAATGTATGTAAATAAATAATTATTTCAGGATTAAGAGGATAAACACTATTCATAATAACCTTAGGGTGTGAATTAATTTATATAGTCAGTACAAAATTAATTACCCAAAATGTCCCGTTCAATACACACAAAGTGTACTAGCAAAGAGAGTCAAAATAATAGACGACGCTATTAACTATTTTTCGTAACCAAGACAGGCTTACTAAAATTCAGTGCTACAGTCGTACCGATGGTATGTCCATTTTTCATCTAATCTGTGAACATAAAACTTATATTCTGTAAGGACCTCAAATCTTATCTTCTGTGTGCAAACCGTACTCTACACATCAGATTTAATACTATACAGAATATCGGACATCCATGCATAACATTAAAGAAATGATACACATACATTGCTCATGAAAATTCTCATAAAATAAAAAATTAATTTTATTAAAATAGAATTAAATACTAAAAACATGGTTTTTAATATACCAACCCTAACAATCTCTCACTTATACTAAAAATCATGCTGCTATACATCTGACTCCCATGCTCTCTACATGACTATCAAAAGTTTTAGCTGGTAAGCTCTTTGTAAAAGGATTTGCAAGGTTGTCTCCTGATACAATATTGGTCACAGCAACATTACCTCTCTGTACAATTTCTTGTATCAAGTGATACTTACGCTCAATATCTTGACCCCTTCGAGTTTGCTATCGCTTCGCTATTTTCACAAAAAAGTATAATAGCTGACTGAACTGAATGTACCACATCTAGATCTAATTGGAAGTTCTTGAGCCAAACGACCTCATTGGTGGCTTCAGAAGCTACCACATACTCGGCCTCCATGGTGGAATCATCAATGCAAGACTGCTTGATACTCCTCTAACTTATAGCTCCACCTCTTAACGTAAACACATATCTTATGGTAGACTTACGAGAATTCCTGTCAGATTGAAAATCTAAGTCTGTGACCCCAAAGGTACTAGACTATCTGTCTGATAAACCAACATATAATCTTTAGTCCTTTTCAGGTACTTGATTATATTCTTTACCGCAGTCTAATGCTCCTACCCTGGGTTGGACTGATATCTGCTAACTATGCCAGCGGCAAAGCAGATGTCAGGTCTATTGTAAAGCATAGCATGCATGAGGCTTCCTACTGCCGAAGCATAAGGAACCGCCTTCATCTTCTCTATCTCATCAGGTATCTTAGGACACTGATCCTTGGATAGAGTGATACCATGCCTGAAAGAGAGAAATCCTTTCTTAGAATCCTGTATGCTAAAACCAATAAGGATATCATCGATATTTTTTGCTTGTGATAAGCCCAACATCATTTGTTTTCGATCTCACACAAGCTTGATGCTAAGGATGTGACTGGCTTCTCTAAAATCCTTCATATCGAACTGCCCAGATAACCATATTTTAACTGTAGATAATGTCTCCACATCATTTTTGATGAGCAAGATATCGTCTACATAAAGTACTAGGAAGATCACCATGCTTCCGTCACACTTCTTGTACACACAGGACTCATCCGGACTTTGATCAAGCTACAAAATCATAAGTCTTTATAGCTTGATCAAACTTAGAGTTCCAAGACCTCGATGCCTGCTTAAGTCCATAAATGGATCTCTTAAGCTTGCACAACATGTGCTCCTAGCCCTTTGCAATGAATTCGTCTGGTTGTATCATATAGATACACTCGTCAAGCCTTCCATTAAGAAAAACTGTCTTGACATCCATTTTTTAGATTTTGTAATCAAAATATGCGGCAATGGATAAAAGAATCCGGATAAACTTAAGCATGGCTACAAGAGAAAATATTTTCTCATAGTCGATCCCTTCTTTCTGAGTGAATCCTTTAGCAACAAGCCTAACTTTGAAAGTTTTTAACCTTCGCATATGCTCCTATCTTCTTCTTGTAGATCCACTTGCATCCAATTGATTTTATCCCTTCAGGTGGTTCTACAAGTTTCCAGACCTGATTGGAATACATAAATTCTATCTCTTAATTCATAGCCCTTTGCTAAAGATCTGCATCTTTGTCAGATCTTTTTCTTGTAGTGCTTCATTGTAGTTACAGGGCTCGGTATCCAGTTCTTCCAGAATCTTGTCATACGACTCTCCCAATAACATATACCGATCATGTTGATAAACAACCCTCCCACTACGACGAGGCACTCCCTGTGTCTGTGTACTACCAGTAACAGGCTGTACAGGATCTGAATCCTGTCCATCAGCATCCTATTCTTGATTTGCACCTGTCATGATAATCCTTCCAGTATAACGAGATAATGAAATATCAGTGACTTGTTCTTCTATTTTACTGGTATTTCCTCTCAATTCTTTCAGAACAATATTGCTTTTGGGCATGTGATCCATAATATAATCCTTTTACAAGAATCAAGCATTGGTGTTAACAGACCTTATGATCCTTAGGATTATAAAACAAACCACTATTCGTTCCCTTAGGATACTCTACAAAGAAACAGAATTCTGTCTTCGGTTCTAACTTACTCATGTTCCCTTTCAGCATATGTGTTGAACACCCCCAAATCTGAATGTGTTTCAGACTAGGCTTACGCCCGTTCCACAATTCTGTAGGAGTAAAAGGTACTAACTTAGAATGTACCAATTTCGAATGTAAGACGCTGTCTCCAAAGCGAGTCCCCAAAATAAATCAAGTAAACCTGAATAACTCATCATAGACCTTACCATTTTCATAAGAGTTCTATTGTTTCTTTCTGCTATACCATTCTGCTACGGAGTGCCAGGTGCAGTTAACTGGGATGTAATCCCCTCTAATGACAAGTAGTCCTTAAACTCTCAAAGGAGGTATTTTTCACCACGATCGGATCGTAGTGATTTGATACTTTCATCCAGACGCTTCTTCGCCTGCACCTTGAATTCTTTGAATTTCTCAAAACATTCAGACTTATGGTGCATCAGGTAAATATATCCATGAAACTGACGAAATACTCAAAGCCACCTCTAGCCCAGATTATCATATGACCACACACATAAGAATGAACCAGCTCCAACGGTTCTTTAGCTCTATAGCCTTTGGTCGAAAATGGCCTCTTGGTCATCTTATCCTCTAAGCTAGATTCACAGACTAGAAGTGCCTCCACTTTCAATGAACTCAAATATCCATCTGTTACCATTCTATTTATCCTTTTTAGATTTATATGACCCAACCATAAGTGCAAAAGAAAAACGTTTGATTCATTAAAGAAGAAAACTTTCTCTTATATGGTAATATAGATGTGTTATTCATTTCAGTCAGTTGCAGTGTAGGAGAGATTGGAGTAATAATATAAAGATCATC
>JAULJZ010180775.1:0-22493 GCA_032270985.1 Heliamphora pulchella | reverse complement strand
AGCAAAGAAAAGATAGATGAAAACCAAGCAATAAATGGCACGAAGGCCTAAAGTGCATCAAAAAGTAGCAGAATGTATCAAAATAAATTGGGGCACCCAAGCCCAATAAAGTAGTAAACTGGGGCACACAGGCCCATGAATCAAGTAAATGCATCAAACCAGGGCACGCAGGCCCATAAACAGTAAATGTATCTAAATAAAAATGTAAAAGCAACTGGGAAAGGGGGGCTCTCTCTCTTTCACTCATGCCTCGGGCAGACTCGGCGGGAAGAAGGACCAACCTCCTCCGAGCTATCGTCCTCGAAAATTCTATCGAAGTTATCACCATCGTCGCTGCCAAAGGAGGAAGATACGACCCTGGATCAGCTCTGAGCAGATGAAATAGATCCTCGGGGACGTGCTCGAGAAGTGGCACGGAACCTGCGACCTCCTGCTAAAGATGAAGCTGGAGCAAAAGTCTGAGCAAGAGCCGGTGGTGGTACTACGCCAGTGGCAGCTACTGGTGCATGGAAAAGAGAAGCTAGAGTATGAATAAAGTACGAGATTCGATGACAAGTCAGAGGGAAAGATACTCACTGACAAAGGAACGAATGGAACCCCAGCTGCACGTAGGGCTGTATTCTGCTGGCGGATAAGGGTCCACATGCCACTCACCACTAGCATGAGACGATCCAGCCAAGCCTGATCCGTCTGTTAAAAAGTAATACAGAACTGAGCAATCTACAAAAGAAGAAAGACGAAAAGGAAACAGTGAAAAGAGAATCAAACCTGAGCATTCTCTAGCTAAAACTCTAGAGTTGGAGGAACCGAGATGGGAATATCAAAAGGATACCCGCGATGAAAGATGATACAACCCAGGGCACCTTAATAGCCCCAACCCCAGCTGCTCCAGCAGCAGCAACAGCTCCAGCAACCTCCGGCGCATGTCCTCTCCTCCTGCCACCAGGGACAGCCAAGCCAGGTCCTAGAGGTCCCAACAGATGTGCCCGGGCCCATGCTGGGTAGTCTCCCTCGGTCACCAGAAGCTCGGCAGCATGCGTTCTGACCAGCTCCAATAGAAGATCTACCCGGCTCAGGTGATCGGTCTGGCGCATACAAGTCGGAGGAACCACCATGATTCGGAAGTGATCTAGGCCGAGCAACTGGCGACCCACTCGCTCTCCTAGATAGTACTCCCACCAAAATGGGCCCTCTAGTAGGATCTGCCTAGAAGTGATATCCTAGCTGCGCATCAGATCTGCACCAGCCCGATCCTCCACGCCCCTCTAGACATCTCAGTGGACCTGCAGCAGTTCAAAGTACAGTATAGTGCAAAGAATAGTAAGCCATACAGTATAATGGACAATGCAGTGAACAGTGCAGTGTAGCGAACAGTACAATGAACAGCGCAGTAAGTTGTATGATGCAGAAAGCAGTGTACAGAATAACAAGTAGTAAATAAAGATACCTGGTCAGGGGTTAACTGGTCCAATGACACCCGAAACTAATTGATGTCCTTCCCCCCGGCCTTCTTTCCCTTCAGCCCTCGGGACCACCGGGCTGCATGAGGAATGACCAGAGGGTCCGCTGAGGAGTTTGTCGGGACGTGAAGCCTGAGGAACTCGTAAGTTCACAACTACAAAGAAGAAGATGCTAGCAATCAGATAATAACAGATAACATAAATGAATGGAAAAAGCACAAAAAACTAAATCATTCCTCCCAAACCCTCCAGTATCCCCCAATGCTAAGCTCCTGAGAAAACCGGGTCAAAGTCCGCATGAAGTTGTAAAGTGTAGCAAGCGCGGCTCCTCCCCAATCATAAGTGGCAATCCGGTCAAGACGAGCAAGTCCGCCCAAGTAGTGCAAATGGACGGTATTCTCTTTGTTCGAGAACAAGGAGGTACCAAACATATACATAAGAAAACCCTGGGAGACCCACTCAAAGTGGCGGGGCTCGGTGCACTGAAAATGTCTGAATCGCTCAAAGAACCAGGTGTATCTGACTCTGTCGCGATCCATCTGAGCAGGAACGGCCCCGAGGAAGTATAGCAGCGCATCGGTCGACTGAGCTATGGAAGGATCAAACGGGATGGGAGCCCCTCCAACCTGAATGTCATGATCAATGCGAAATCCAGAGGCGTCAGAGTAGCCTCGAAGGAAGTAAAGTGGAAGGTATTGGTGGTATCCTACCACCGCTCCGCCAGGGCCGTCAGCCAGACCCGATAATTGCTCGTCCTACCCAATAGGGGTATGAATCGAGCAAAGCTGGAGGCATCAATAATGGCCCGAGTAGGGGCAGGGAGGGCATTATACCACTTCAATACCTCTCCGGAGGCAAAACCTTCGAAATCTCGGACATAGTGACCAACCTGAAAAGGAGAAAATAGGCAGAGAATATATAAAGAACAAATTAAGCAAGCAAAGTGCAGAGAGATATCTGAAAGCAAAACCCTAGGTTCGTGTGTAAGTGATGATCATTCGGTTCTCTCAAACCCTAGAAAACTAGGCACCCTAAGTCCCGGCACGCAGGGCAAAATCTTCATAACCCTAGGTTCATGTGTAAGTGACGACCCTTCGGTTCTTTCAAGCCTTAGAAAACTAGGAACCTTAAGCCCTGATACGCCGGGCAAATCTCTTTAAAAAAAAAAATTCAGATATTTGTGTTTTGCCCCTTTTGCTATGATTTTCTAATTTTTGCCTTAATTTTCTAGGATTTTCTAAAATTTTTTTTATAGAATTTTGCACAATTTTCCTTAATTTTCAACGATTTTCTAAAAATTTCTAAAATTTTCCAAAATGTTTTTTCCTTAATTATCTAAGATATTCTAAAATTTTCTAGAATTTTTCAAAATTTTCCTTAATTATCTAAGATTTTCTAAAAATTTCTAAGAATTTATTTTTAAGATGTTCTAAAATTTTCTAGAATTTTTTAAATTTTCTAAAAAAATTTTCTAGGAATTTTCTAGAATTTTTCAAAATTTTTCTTAAATTTCTAGAATTCTCTAAAAGTTTCTAGGAATTTCTAAATATTTCTAAAAATTTTTCTCAATTTTCTAAAAATTTTCTTTAAATGTCTAGAATTTTTCTTAATTTTCTAAAAAAAAAAAACCGCCTCAATTCTCTAAAACCGTTGAATAATTTTCTTTGATTTTTCTAAGATTTTTGAACAAATTTTCAAAATTTTCAAAAAACTTTTCAAATCATTTTTCCTAAATTTTCTAGAACTTTTGAAAAATTTTCTTGATTTTCTTTTTAAAATTCCCTATACATCTCTAGAGTTTGTGAAATTTTGCTATAATTTTTTAGAAATTTTTAACAAAATTGCCTCCAATTTTCTAAGATTTTGATAAAAGTTATTTCTCTTGTTTCCATGCCCCAAAAATAAAAACAAAAATTCCTTCCTAGTTTTGTGTTTTTTCTTAAAATAAAAATAAAAATAAGAAAATTCAAACCTTTTATTTTGTGTTTTCTTTTATTAAAATAATCGCAATTCCCTTCCATTGTTTGTTCAAATCCTAAAGTGTCCATACTGTTTTAATCTCCATTGTAAAGGTACATAAACTAGGTTCAAATCCCATCAATCATCAGAATCATTTATCAACACATCAAAAACTATTATCATTCATCAAACACATTAAAATAAATAATCATTCATCATCATAATCGAATCGCATCATCATCACATGGGGGGAATCCTAGGCATGCGTCTATCTTTCATATATCGTGCTTTGGTATTAAAACGGTAAGGACAGAATACTTACCGATGGGCGCTGGCGAGACATATGATGGTCGGGCTCCCGTAGAAGAACATCGGCAGCAACAGCGTTGGCTGGAGGCTTGTAGCGTCTCATCCCACGTGGAACCACGCGATGAGGCAGTGGAGCATATGTATGTGGGTCGAAGGGCGCCGGATGACCTTCTCCAGCATCAGGATCTAAGAAATCAGCCACGGCGGCCTCAGAAATAGAATTCGTGGCAGCCTGTGCCTCTGCAGCTGCTCGTGCCTCCTCCTCAGCAGCCCAGCGAGAGGCACGCTCCGCCTCAAGAACGAGGGCATCCATCGCAGCAGTGGGCTGCGTGGTAGTGACCCCGCCAGCTGGAAGGACATCCATAGAGGAGCTCCCAGTAGCAGAGGGACCTTGTTGCACCCATAAATCATCATCTCCTTGGCCCTGGCCCGCCATGAATAAAAAGGGAATCACGAACAATAAGGTAAATATCTCGCGTCACGAAAAACAAGGCCCAAAAGCTTAAAGAACGAGAGGAAGCAAGAGAAGGTTGGGAGAGAGCCGAGAGAGGGCAAAAGGTTAGAGAGAGTAAGGAATGCGTGAATGAGCCCAACCCGCCCGACCCTATGAATCTTATGTGCGCCTGGAGTTGGCGGTCGCCACTTCTAAAGTGAGCAACCGCCGTGTCAGTGAAGCAACACATGGCGACCGCCATGTTGGAAGGGTTTTTACTCGGCGGCCGCCATGTCAGAAGGGTTTGGTCTTGGCGACCGCCAGGTTGCAAAAGTCATGTCGTGTCAGTTTGCCATTATGACGTTTTGGGGTTTTGAGAGGGACTGTTTGAGGCTTTTAATACATGTTTTTGCCTATCTTATTATTTGTATGCATTTTATTTCCTTTGTATGCGTATACTCTGTTAGTATAGATTATTTTCTCTTATTAGCAAAAATGATTTTCAAAAAAAACATAAAATCTTTTTTTTTATTTCAAAAATAATTTTGTGTGTACGTTTTTTTGTGTGGTTTATCCTCCCGATAAATTTAATTTTTAAGTCGTAAATTGGCTTTTAAATTATTTTTATCTTATGCCTCATCTCGAATTTTTAGGTTTTAACTTGACCTATTAATTTGTGGCTTTCTCCCCGATAAATTTAATTTTTAAATCGTAACTTGGCTTTTAAATTATTTTCATCTCATGCTCGCCCCGAATTTTTAGGTCATTTCTCGACCTATTAATTTGTGGCTTTCTCCCCAATAAATTTAATTTTTAAGTCGTAACTTGGCTTTTAAATTATTTTTTTCATGCCTCGCCCTGAATTTTTAGGTCTTAACTCGACCTATTAATTCGTGGCTTTTTCCTCGATAAAATTAACTCTAAGTCGTAAATTGGCTTTAGTTATTCTTATCTCATGTCTTGTTCCGTTTTTTAGGTCTTAACTCGACCTATTAGTTTGATGTTTTTCTCATCGGTCCTCCTCATGACCCTAAACTGACTCATCGATCCTCCTCATGACCCTAAACTGACTCGTCGGTCCTCCTCACGACCCCTCCTCATGGTCATAAACTGACTCGTCGGTCCTCTTCATGACCCTAAACTAACTCGTCGGTCTTCCACATTCATGACCCTAAACTGACTCGTCGGTCCTTCTCATGACCTTAAGCTGACTCGTCGGTCCTTCTCATGACCCTAAACTGACTCGTCGGTTCTCCTCATGACCTTAAATGGACTCGTCGGTCTTCTTCATGACCCTAAACTGACTCGCGTTATACATGTCTGCATTACACTGAACTTGTCATGCATCCGTTCATTTTGCCCCATGAACTACGTTCTGGTCTGATCCCTAGCGAGAGGGGGTACGTAGGCAGCTCGATGAAAATTTGAGTGCGACCAACATCATACGCATGCTTGTATGCTTGTGGCCTAAGATTGACGGCTCGGTCAAATGGTTGTCATCTTTGGGTCTTTGATATAAATTGCTTCACGCATTGCTATGCAAGTTATATCAAAGAGGGGCAACTATAGACACCCCAATTTGACCCCACCTAATCTTAGGTGAATTCGATGATGAAAACAAGTGGAATGGTACCTCAGTACGATCCTCGAGAAGTGATCCAAGATCGGTATTTGAACCTAGAACCTTTAAACTAATAAAATTTTTTCGAACCATCGAAACTTGCTGCCCAAGTAAGGCGACAGCCATGTTCATTGTGGCGACCGTCAGTAGAACCTCTTGGAAACCCTAGCCAAATATGGTGACCGCCACCTTTTATTATGGCGACCGCCAGCTTGCATCATAGCGACCGCCGTAGAACTTTGTGAAGCCTTTCAAAAATATGGCGACCGCCAACTTGCATTGTGGCTACCGCCAACTCCAAATGGCCTGATGTGTCCAAAAAATGTGGCAACATCCCATTGAGAGAATTTGAGGACAGAATTTGAGTGTGAGATTTTGAGAGTGAAGCTCTGTCGAGGTGCCGAGCTTTTTAACGCCTACATTGCAAGCTTTGCTTGGATCACCACCCGAGGATTGGAACATCGAAATACATTCCCTCCAATTTGAGGATTCTTAAGCAATTCAGGTACCTCGTTTAGATCCCCGATCCTTCTAACTCCATCCCCTCTCTTTCGGAGCGATCGAGTTAAATTCGATTTTCAATTCAAGTATTTATTTTATTTATATAGTTAATTTTGTTTATTTACTTAATTTTCTTCATTTAATTTAGTTATTTTAATTAATTTCTTAGTTTACACATTCACACTAAGCACATTGTCTTCTTTTTTTTTTTAATTCATCAATTAGTGCTAACATAATTTGACAATACAACTAAATAATATCGTTATTATTATAATATAAGCATTTACATAAAAATAGTTGCAATTGTCAATATTGTACCCATTTAATGCTAATTTTTCTTTTAATCTTAATTAAATGTTTCATTTATTAGTTAATCTTTAATTTAATGCTAATGTGTCTTTTCTTTTCTTTTTCTTGTAATATCTTTTATTTAAATGTTTCATTATATTTTCTTAATGTTAATTTAATGCTTCTTTTTTAGCATTTATTTTCCTTGTTCTTTTATCTTCTTTCAATATTAACTTAATGTTCATTTGTTAGCCTTCCTTTCTCATTTTGTTTTCTTTTCTTTAGAGTAGTGTAATTTTCTTTTCTAGTATTTTATTTTTTTTCTTTTTATTATTAGCTCTAATTTTCTTATTATGCTCCATTTATTACTCATTTTCTTTTAATATTCGTGTTTATTTTTCTTTCAAAGCTCTATTTTCTTTTCTTTTTATAGTTCTTTTTTTATAACACTTATTTTTCTTCATTAATCCCAAAAATCATAAAAAGTCTTTTAATTTAATTCTCGTTCTTTAAATGTAATTTTTTTTCCTTTTGTTTTCTTCTTCATTTATTTTCTTTTCTCTCTTTTAAAATGTAAATAGTTAGCTTTCCTTCTTCTCATTAGTTCAATAAGTATTTTCTAATTTCATCATTTTAGTGTAATTCTCTCTTATAAACTTTTTTTGCTTATTTAATTTCTTTTTAAATCGTTAAGTTATCTTTTGTCATAACACCCTTATTTTAATTTCTTTGTTAGTAAACTTTTTTTTTAAATATAGGATTTTGTTTATGCATCTCTCATTTTGGCATTTAGCATTTCTTTTATTAAAAATTCATCATGTTAATGGTAGCTTAGTTTATTTTGGCAATATGCATTCTTTTAGTTTCTTTATTTGAAACTATGTTTAGGATAGTTTGGTTTATTTTTTTGTTAGCAATTCATGTTTAAGTAATTTTAACAATTGCTAGCATGTTTTTGTTCATTCATTTGAACCATGATAATTTAGATTATTCTTTGAAATTATATGCGGTTGTGCTCCATGTATCATTTAGTTAGAAATTACATGCCATAGGATTTAGGATTTTATCCCCTTATTTGTTTTGATTTGGAGTGCTATGCACATATGTTATGTATTTTTCATATTTGATTTTGGATGTTCTCTCTTTGCCTCCATTTTCTTTATTGGCATACATTTAAAAAATTCTATTAAAGAACTAATGATGATTAGTAGAGGCCAACCTTATGGTTGGGCGAACTGGGTGCCTAACACCTTCCCCGATTCGTACATTAGCCCTTGAACCCTCTTTGTCTGGTTAACGTTTTCAAAGAACAGTTGCCGTCTTTGTTTTTCTTAGTTTTTTTCAAAAACTAAGTGGTGACTCTATTTTCAACAAAAAAGAGTTTTTAAAATTTGATTTTTAAGGTATTAAGATGTTTTCGAAACATTTTGAAACCCATATGCACCTTATTTTTCCATTACTAAGCTGCCTGATTTTTGAAACCTCTGCAAAGAATTACAGACATGATTAGTGGCTCTCGTATCTACACATCAGGTACTAGTAGATAACACTGCTAAACATGTTTCAATCACCAGTGAATAAAAATTACCTGATTTGTTCTGCTTGTTGAGAAAAATCAAATACTTCTTTTTCCAATGCCCAAACTGGTTACAGTGATAGCATTTGCCTATAGGCTTCTTCGCTCCAGCTTTTGGTCCCATAACTATTTTTGGAGCTGTCTCCTTGTGTGTAGACACCCAAATTTCACCCCGTCCAATCTTAGGTGAATCCGATGATAAAAATGATTGGAATGATGCCTCGGTACGATCCTCGAAAAATGATCCAAACTCGGTATTTAAATCCATTAATCAAAACTTTTAAACTAATAAAATTATTTTGAACCACCAACTCTATTGTGGCGACCGTCAATAGAACCATTTGGAAACTTCCACTTTTTGTGGCGACCTCCAACTTACATTGTAGTAACCGCCAATAGAACTTCTTGAAAATTCTAGCCAAAGTGGCGACCTCCAACTCCAACATGGAAACCATCAATAGAACTTCTTGGAACCTTTTTATTTGTGGCGACCGCCAACTCATGACCTGACGACCGCTAACTTCAAATGGCCTGACGTGTCCCAAAACGTGTCAGCATCTTATTGGTTGAAAAAATTTATAAATATAGTACCCCCTGGTACGTTTTCAAGACAAAATTTTAGAAAGTGAAGCTTTGCCGAGTCGCAGAGCAATTTCGAGCCTTGATGCCGAAACTCTGCCGAAATATCGAGAGCCGAACCCTTAATACCGAGATTCTGAAACCTTAGCTTGGATCATGGCTTGAGGACCGAATTGCCCGTCACCATTCCCTGACTCAAGGATTCACTAGCAATCCAGGTATTTCGATCTTTTTAACTCAATTTTCTCTCTTTTGGAGTGATCAGGTTAAGTTAAATTTCAATTCGCATATTTTTTTTATTTACATAGTTAATCTTGCTTATCATTTAATTTGCTTTATGTAATTTGGTTACTTTCATTAATTTTTTAATTGTTAATTTACCCACATTTCACACTTAGCACATTGTAACTTTTCATTAATTCATTAATTAGTGCTAAAATATTTTGACAATTACAACTTATTAACGTTGTTAGTTGTCATAAAAATACACTTACATTTATGTGAATGTAATTTTCAATACTACATTCACATTTGAGTTAAATAATTGTATTTAGTTTCTTTTATTTCTTAGCATTAGTATAATGTTCCTTTTTCAATATTTATTTTCTTTTTTTATTAGCTTTATTTTTTTTTATAATGTTTCATTTTTTTTTGTTTTTTCCTTGTTCTTTAAATGTTAGTTTTATGTTCCATTTTTCTTTTGTCTTTTTCTTTTTCTTTAAATGTTAGTTTTTTTTTCTTTTCATAGTACTTATTTTATGACTTTTAAGTTAGTTTTCATCTTTAAGTGTAATTTTTTTCTCTTTTATTTTCTTTTATCTCTTTTAAAATATAAAATATGAATAGTTAGGTTTTCTTTTTAGTAGTTTAAATAAGTATTTTCTGACCTTTTCATTTTAGCATAATTTTTTTTTATAAATTTTTTCTTTATTTCCTTTTCCTCTAAATCTTTAAACTCTCTTTTGTCATAACACCTTTTATTTTTTTTATTTCTTTGCTAGTAAGCTTTCTTTTTAATATATGATTTTTTTCGCATCTTTTATTTTACATTTAGTATTTTTTTATTAAATATTCATCATGTCAATGCTAACCTAGTTTGTTTTGATAATATGCATGCTTAGTTATTTTGAAATCATATTTAGAATAGTTTAATTCTTGCTAGTAATTCATATTTAGGTAATTTTAGTGATTTTTAGTATGTTTTCTATTCTTTGAATCATGACAATTTTAGTATCATCACATGCATGTTTGCTCCATATATCATTTAGTTAGAAATTGCATGTCGTAGAACTTAAGATTTTCTTTTCTTATTTGATTTGTTTTGGTGTTCTATATACATATGTTATGTATTTTTATTATTTAATTTTGGATGTTCTCTCTTTACCTCAATTTTCTTTATTTGCATGGATTTGAAAAATCTTATTAAAGAACCAATGATGATTAGTAGAGGTAAACCTTACGATTGGGCGATTGGGGTGTCTAACACCTTTCTCGATTCGTACCTTAACCTCCGAACCCTTCTTCTCTGATTAAACGTTTTAAAGATTAGTAGCCATTTTATTTTTCTTAGTTTTTCTCAAAAATCAAGTGGCGACTCTATTTTTTAACAAAAAAGGGGTATTCAAAATTTGACTTTCAAGTTATTAAAATATTTTATAAACATATTTTGAATTCTTTATTTTTGACCATTATAAAACTCCAAAATCCCGACGCTACAGTATTTTCTGGCGACTCTGCTGGGGACTGGTTTATAAAATTAAATAAGAGGGCCAGACTTGAAAACATCATTGGTTCTTAATAAGTATTTCTCATTTGCATTCTTGTATGCATGTGCATTATTCTTCACACCTTTCTACCTGGTCGACCCGATGCGCTGATCGTTTATCCGTTTCAGGGATTGTTGAGAAGGCGAGCAAGCCTTACTGATGTACGCTTTCATAGATGCAGTAAAAGAGTTCAGGAGTACCGTTTAACCATGTCTTGCACCATTCTAGGCATGTGAGGTATATACCCAACTCTATTCAGAAGGTACCCTGTTCGATTGACCAAAATCGACCTTTTTGCATATAGTATCTTAGAACTCTTCATTAGGTGCTGCTAACCCTAGTAAGATTATGTGTTTTTTTAATTGCATATTTTGATTGTGTTTGTTAGGGTTGTTTGTTAGGATTTGGTAAGTTCTTTTTCTGGGTTTGGGCCCAGGTTTTCTGTTATCCTTTGTCATTTAGGTTAGCTTTTTCCTTCGGGTTCCATTTCGGGTTTTGTTCTTCGTCTTGTTTGATTTTTCACGCCATAGTTTTCTTCTCGGGGTCATGCCCGTGTTCTGTTTTAAGGTCTCTAGAATAGTTTCTCTCTCTTTTAGGTTCTTCTTGGGTTGTTGGTTTTGTCCCCTATTTTTGTTTAGATTTGCCTACTCTTGTTAGACTCGCCTGAACTAGTTCTGTTTCCCTACCGTTATGTTGCCCATTTTTTTCAAGAATTCTAGATCAAACCGATACCTTTGGCTTAGTTCTATTGCCTTGTCGGATTGCTGCCTGTCTCTCTGCTAGAATTTGGTTGATCTTCTCTTTAGCTATCATCCTGGGTTTTTGGATGTCCAGTTGTTATGCTATCGGTATGGGCCCAGCAGGGGCATTACTTCAGTTTTAGTGATTGTATCTATTTATGGTCAACCATTTTGGTATATGAGATGTTTGCTACCTGTCATCAGAATTCTTGTCCAAAGAGTGTCTGATACTGGTTATTCTATTTTTGGGATTTAGGTTTTCTCCAGGTCTAGATCATTGAGTCGAGAAGATTACAGTCGACACGTGTCTGGGCTAGGTCAGTGATAGGAGACTCTATAGGATATTAGAACAGCCAGCTGAATCATCTGAGATAGCAGAGAATGAAATTAATCTGACAGCCCTGATGAGGGTGATCACCGAAATACAAAGAGCGGTGGAGCAACAAACCTAGGCTCAAAATCAGTACCAAGTGCAAATCCAGGTAATTTAGGCTCGTCTGCCCGGCATAAATGGACAATCAGATGACACAAATGAGAACGGTGAAGAATTTTGGGATGATAATCAGGGGCAAGACGTACCGCAAGTTGCTGTGCCACCTCGGGTCCCCCGCCCGATTGTGATAGAAGAAGAGAACATTGCCCAGTCTAGGGAGTCCACATTGGCGGAGAAAATTGACCGTATGGAGAAGGTCCTTAGAAAGGCAAAAAGAGTGAAAGATTACATACTGGATGTAGGCAGTTTGTGTTTATTCCCAGATGCCAAACTATCTGAAAGATTCAAGATGCCAAAAATAGAAAAGTTTGATGGCACCAGAGATCCCCGAATCCATGTGAGAATGTATGTTAGCACTCTCTCCCCCTTGGGGATTGACGATCAGCTCATGGCCCAATTATTTCATCAGTCGCTTTTTGGGGCCACACAAAGATGGTTCCTCTCTCTAGAGGTGGCTAAAACTAAAACTTAGAAAGATATAGCCACTGCATTCATCAGTCAATACAGTTATAACGTTCAGATGGACTTGACTACCCGAGAGCTGAAAATGACTCGTCAGGAAAATCGAGAATCGTTTGTGGAATTTTTAACCCGGTGAAGAGGGAAGGCAACCAAGATGACGAACTGGCCTACTGAGAAAGAACAAGTGAGAATCGTGGTGAAAATCTGCAGTCTCCTCTAAAACGTTACCTTACCACACAGCCGCTCTCTACCTTTGAGAAACTATTTGACGCTGGGTACAGATTGAGGATGCCATTCAGTCTGGAGACATTGAGAAAGCCGAGCCCAGTCAGAAACCAAGAAGGGCCTTCCCTGCTAACAACTAAAATCAATCTACTTTTACTAACCTCGTTTCTCACTCAAACAAGGTTAACCTTTTGAACCCTTTATCCTTTGCCTAACAATCAAACGGTACCCAACAGTCAAACAATAGTCAATAGCTGCAACAAAGGCCAAGAAGTGTCTTCACTCCCCTCAACATTTCATTATCTATAGCCTTGAATCGAATTGTCGAGAAAGGGCTTATCAAGTTGTTGAACCCCATGCCTGTACCTGATCCCCCACTGCTGCGATATAATGCTTCTCAGTATTGCGCCTACCACCAGGGTCATAGACATCCGACTAATAAGTGTATGAGGCTGCGTCATGAGATCTAGGATCTCATCGATAACAAAGTAATCCTTCCACCATATGCTACTCTAAAGTCAAATGTCACAACCAACCCTCTACTAAATCATGCCAAGCAAGCTGGGGTAAACTGCATGTCCCTGGAACAGTCGAAAGATCCGAGCCAGTACATCTGTTTAGTGCATCTGCCATGCCCGTATGTTTCAGTTACCAAGGATCAGGCAACCTGTTCAGTGATCATGGCTGGGAATGGCTAGGATATGATGGAGGAATGGATTGATGATGCTTGGGAAGGGTATTAGATGACAATCTAAGCCAACTAACAAGAAGAGGAGCGTAATGTGGAAGACGACTGGCCGTTAGACTACCCGGCATGGCCATATGAATTTGGCCATATGCTCGACGACATTACCCTTCCTCAACTTTTTAAAGAAGAAGTGTATGTTGATGATATGCAATCCTATTGGTTGGTGAGGGTTGTGCTGAAATTAAATGGGGCTGAATGGATTAATTTTTGGGCCTCTTGAGAACAGCAGGTGGGTTTTATTGAAGAGGACATATGGGAAAAGGTCAACAACACATGGGCCATTGAGGATGACATGGAAAGAAGAAGAAGAATAGCGGTCAGTGATCTAAATGATCTGTGGGCATTTGAAAGCCTTCTGTGTGTGGATGAGATAAGCAAAACTGAAAGTACAATGCCAGGATTGTGGGATCCCGAGGAAGGCATAGAGCATCTGACTAGAAGTGGGCGGCATTTCAAGCCTGCTCAGCTTGAAAAAGGATAACCAAGCGGGAAGGAAAAAGAGAAAGAACAGGAAGAAGAGTTTGACGCTGTACTGAGGCAGTTAAAAAAGACACAGGCTAACATTAGCATATGGGGCTTACTGATAGCTTCACATCGGCACCGACAAGCCGTGCTAAAAGTTTTGAATAAAGCTAATGTATCGATTGATGCAACCCCTAAACAGTTAATTTGGCTAATACTACCAGTTGCAAGGCCTAAAGTAATCTCTTTTTCTGAGAAGGATTTACCATTAGAAATAAATCTTTGCATATTATAGTTAAGTGTTTAGGAATGTGGGTCCCAGTAACGCTCATCGACAACGGTTCAGCCTTAAACGTATGCCCACTCAGAACTGTAGTTTGCCTGGGGATGAAACTGGACCAGTTCACACCCTGTAGTCAAGGAGTCTGAGCTTACAATAATATAAGGAGGGATGTGCTAGGTCTGGTATCATTTGTAGTGTCAGTGGGACCTTTGGAGACGTCGATTGAATTCCATGTTCTGGACGTGCCAGTTTCGTTCAATTTATTGTTAGGCAGGCCATGGTTGCACGACTCGAACGTCCAGCCAGTACCATTTACCCTCCACCAAAAGTTGAAGTTGATAAAGAATGGGACAGTGTTGACCATCCATGGCAAAGATAGTATTCAACCCCTGAGAGGAGAAGGCTCGACTCTCTTGGAGGTTCAGCATGGCGAAGAGGATGTGTCATTAAATGGTTTCCAATTCGATGAAGCTCAAGTAGTGTAAATGCTATTGAAGGAAGAAGAGAACTACATCAACCCACAGGCGGTTACAATGATGAGGCAAATGTCTTACTTTCCAGGAATGGGGTTGGGTCGCAAACAGAAGGGTATTTGGAACCTATCCAGGTATTGCCAGCTTTGCACCGATTCGATCTTGGGTATAAATTGACGAAAGAAGATTTGGAAGGGCCTAAAAGGGAACGAAATGATAAACACTCAGAGACGCTCAACAGGTACTTTGTTAAAGAATGAGAAGATTTCCCATACTGCGGCTTTTCGGAGCCATAGATTGATGAAGAAACCAACTAGAATCTACCAGGGCTGAAAATCTTCTTTGGTCATCAATTATCTGATACGAAAGAAGATGAAATAGTGGAAGGGAAAGAGGGAGGAAAGAAGATCTAAGAGGAAGATTGGGCAGATAATCTTGATGGTATCGATATGGGAGTGTTGTTCATTGAAAAGATGGTTCAGTTGCATGTAACTAACCAAGACTGCTTCATGATGGGCTTCAACGCACCCACTGACTTCACCAAGCTCATCGTAGATGCAGATGTAAAGAAAGTAAAGAACTGGACCTTAGAGTCTTGTAATGTGCATGTTGTCTGTCCTATGTCTAGATCTGAGTTAGAGTCTGTGGTTGATGGCACGTCTGTCTGTGCACCTCCTTCTACTTTTTTCTTTGAGTTTGTAATTCTTTCTTTCTTCAATGAAATAAATGAGATTTTTGGTTACTTTGCTTTGTTTGATTTATTTCATATGCTATTCTGTTGATTTTGAATTTGACGGGATACCCCCGAAGAAATAAAATTTTTAATTAAAAGAGAAGAAGAAATGCGTACTCAACCAATAATTGAAGAAATTTTGTCAATAAATTTGGGTAATGAAACTAACACACAAAATATACAAATTGCTTCTTCTTTATCCTTAGTTGAACGTGAACAATTAATAACTTTATTAAAAGAATTCAAAGATGTATTTGCATGGTCTTACGAGGATATGCTCAAAATTGATCCCGACATTGTCCAACACCATATCCCCCTGTACCCAGATGATAAAATCGGTCAAACAAAAATTAAAATGAATTCGGCCAGAATGGGCTCTAAAGATTAAGGAATAAGTTGCCAAACAGATCAACGCTGGATTCCTGATGGTAACCGAGTATCCGAAGTGGGTAGCCAATATTATACCGATTTTAAAGAAGGATGGACGTATCTGAGTCTGCGTAGATTTTTGAGGTCTCAACAAGGCTAGCCCGAAAGACAATTTTTCAATACTGCATATTGATGTTTTGATAGAGAGTACAGCGGGGCATGCCTTGTTATCATTCATAGATAGCTCCTTTGGATATAACCCAATTCTGATGGACCCAGAGGACAGAGAAAAGACGACATTCACCACGCCTTGGGGCACTTATTGTTATCATGTGATGCCGTTTGGTTTGAAGAATGCAGGGACAACCTATCACATGGCTGCCACTACGTTATTGCATGACATGATACATAAGGAGGTCGAGGTATATGTGGATGATATGATAGTAAAGTCCAAGGATCGAGATGGTCACATCGTGGTGCTGCGAAAGTTCTTTGAAAGGATTCAAAAATACAAGATGCGGCTCAACCCACAGAAGTGTGCCTTCGGAGTTACCGCCGAAAAGATGCTTGGGTTTATGATCACTCAACGAGGCATCGAAGTTGACCCCTCAAAGATTAAAGCAATCTTAAAAATGCCTCCCCTGAGGACCGAGCGAGAAGTCAGGAGTTTCCTCGGTAAAAGACAGTTCATCAGTCAATTCATCGCAAAACTAACAACTACATGTGAGCAGCTGTTCCGCCTTCTAAAGAAAGGAGTCAAATTTGAATGGGATAAAAAATGCCAAGACACCTTCAATGCCGTATGATAGTGCTTGCAAAATCTACCTATTCTACCTCTTCCCAAACCTGATAAGCCATTGATCCTCTATTTGTCGGTAACTGATTCAGCTATGGGATGCATGCTGGCATAAGACGGAGAACCTAGAATCGAAAAGGCGGTCTACTACTTGAACAAAAGGATGACGGGTCAGAGATACGCTACACACCACTGGAAAAGATATGTTGGGCTTTGGTTTGGGCTTCTCAAAAACTAAGGCATTACATGCTATCTTTCACGGTGAATATCTTCTCCTCGATGGACCCATTCAAGTACTTGTTTGAAAAGCCGTCACTGACAGGAAGGTTGGCTCGATGGTTGTTGTTGCTATCAGAGTTTGATCTTAAATATGTTACCCGAAAGTCAGTTAAGGGTAGAGCAGTGGAAGAATTCCTGGTCGACGAACCAGTTGAGGGTGATGAAGACACAGAGTTTCAATTTCTTAACGAACAGTTGATGAAAGTCGAGAATGACAAGTGGACTCTATACTTTGATGGTGCATCCAACTAGTATGGTTACGGAATAGGAGTCTTTCTAGACACTCCTGACGAATTGCACGTTCCCTTACCTTTGAAGCTCAATTTTGAGGTTACCAACAATCAAGCTGAGTATGAAACATGTTTAACTGGATTGGAGGTAGTCTTAGAATTAGAGGCAAGGAAGCTGGAAGTCATCGGAGACTCGGTATTGGTGGTTTTGCAAGCAAGAGGAGAATAGAAGGTCAGGGACGCGACATTGATTCTCTACCATCCAGAGTTAGAGAAGCTGATAACATGTTTTGAATCAATGATCTTTACCCATGTGCCAAGACTGCAGAATAAGTTCACCGACGAACTGGCCACCCTAGCGTCCATGATTAAAATACCACCCGGGGTCAGAATGAGGCCATTAATGATTGAACAGAAGAGAAAGCCAGCATACGAAATGACAGCCGCAATCGAGGAAGGCACTGATGAACTTCTATAGTATTTTGATATTTAAAATTTCATGGAGAAGGGAGAATATCCCAAGTTTGCCAACAAGAATGACAAAAGGGCAATATGAAGACTATCAGCACAATTTTTCATTTGTGGGGAAAAACTATACAAACGAGGGCACTCTGGGGTCAATAAGCTGTGTGTCAACACTGAAAAAGGCCAAGAGTTGATGAAAGAGATACATGCAGGAGTCTGTGGGCCATACATGAGTGGAAACATGTTAGCTAAGAAGACCTTACGACAAGGATACTTTTATATGACAATAAAGACAGTCTATATACAGTTCGTGCGGAGATGTCATAAGTGTCAGATTCATGCAAACCTTATGCATGTTCCCCCATCTCAACTGTATAGCCTAACATCACTATGGCCATTTTCAGTATTGGGCATTGATGTAATCGCCAAGAAATACCGAAGGCGTCAAATGGGCACGAGTTCATTTTAGTGGCCATTGACTACTTTACCAAGTGGATGGAAGCAGCCGCCTACTTAATATTAAAAGCCTCTCATGTTGCTAAGTTCATCAAGCAGAACATCATTTGTCGGTACGGGGTCCCCCATGAGGTTATCTCGAATAATGGATCACATTTTCAAGGAGATGTCTTGGATCTTTTCGAGGAACACCGGATAGTGGCTCACAAGTCATCACCATATCGGCCACAAACCAATGGAGCAGTTGAGGTAGCAAACAAGAACGTCAAGAAGATTCTGTAAAAGATGATCAACTCACATAAGGATTGGTCGGAACATCTACGGTTCGCACTCTGGGGATGCAGGACGTTAATCGGGGCTTCAATAGGAACTATGCCATACTCTTAAGTGTACGAGATGGAAGCCGTGCTTTCCATTGAGGTGACAATCCCTTTGCTAAGAGTAGTGGCCGAGGCCAGTATTTCGGAAGCAGAATGGCAAAGGAACTGAATGGAAGAGTTGCTTTTATTTGATGAAAGAAGGCTGCAGGCTCTGTTTTATGTACAAGGATACCAAAGGAAGATAGCTCAAGCATTCAATAAGAAGGCCAAAACTTGGGATCTCAAACAGGGAGCTTTGGTTCTTAAGAAAATTAGAGCTCCTATCTTTGACTCGAGAGGCAAGTTCAAGCCAAATTGGTCCGGATCATTTCTCATCAAAACCATCATGACCAGTAGTGCATTCATTATTATGGATTTGGATGGCAATGTATTCTCCACTCTAGTAAACCTCGACCAGCTCAAAAAGTACTATTCTTGAGGTAAAAATAAAGATAAAATAAAAGCTCGCTGAGTTGAAAATTAAAAAGGCGACTCAGGCAAAAGTTAGAGCAGCCCGCAAGGCCAAAAACTCGAAATGGCGACCTTGACAAAAGTTAGGGCATCACAAAAGGCGAGTGTCAATACTTGAGTGCAAACCGAGCCCGAACTACGTTAAGACCTGATTCTATTTTCTTGGGATATGTAGGCAGTTTCTTATCAGAAGTCCCGCCAGATTCTTTATTTTTAAATCATCTTTGAATCTTAGTAAGACCAATGCAGGTTTATTTTGAGATTTTGATAATAAAGTCATTTAGTTGAACCGAAAAAAAAAAACTTTGGATAATTTTGGACCTTCTTAAAACTTAATGTGGGATTTTCATTTCTTTAAGCTTACAAGGTTTTGAAAATAAAAGAGAGGGCGCGCAAGTCCCAAATTCTACAAACAAAATAAAAAGGAAAACTATGAAATCTTAAAACAAAGCATAAGTCCTCAAATCTTTCTCTTTTTTGCTGCATGTTTTTCTTCTTCTTTGTCTTTCTTCTCCCTATCCAACATCAGCCATGTCCAATACTCAGCAGAAAGCTCAGGACACTACATCTCCTGCATCTTCATCCTTGAACGAGACATCCAGGCATCCTGATATAATGCTAGAAACGGGGATCGCAGTGCAGATGAAAATAAACGACCTCGAATACTGTGGAAGGTGACCTGACTATGACCGAACTGCCGCATGATCCGATAAGAATAATAAAAAGTAGTCTGACGCAGACCAATCAACAGAACACCAAGTGATCCATGGTAGTCAGAGTCATGACAGGGATCCGCCACCAAGAGCACTGTCAGGTGATATCTGGGCCAGTCAGGGAAGAGAGGTACTATTGCCAGGCTGCCTCAGTGTTGCATATCTGATAATAGGAGCGGTAAAGGAAAGCTACAGCACTGTATCTATTAATAGGTGGTTTTTGCACAAGATTCACCTTCTCCATCAGTCAGATCTGCAGTAAAAGTTAGATCAATAAGAGAAAAGCCTTGACAAAAGTCTGATGAAGAGAAAGGTTTTAGCTTACCTGGAGAAGGAAGGGGCTGCTAGCAAAAGTAGTGGTCTTACCACACTGAACAACATCTAGGCCCAATAGTGTGTCAGCTAAGACAAGTGGTATAAAGCCCTTCCCTATCCACAGCTGACTCGCGATGTCAACTAGTGCACAACTAACTCGCCTGTCAGAGGGGATGGAAAGATACTGGGCAAGAAGACAGAAGCAAAGGGCACAACGACGTTACAGCTGAAAGTCGAGGTCGCTAAGGTAGCCAGTAGAGCGAAACCTATCAATGATCCAGGGAATGTCAAGGCAGTCACCCGATGTCAGAAGAGAAGCTTTCATCTTAGACAGACCACAGAGTTACATCACCTACTGCTGAATCAAAAGGAAGAAAGTGGGATCAACAACGGAGCTTTATGGAGTCAGGTCCAGGATAGAGACAAATTCCTTCACAGTGGGGCATAGCTCTGAAGGCCGAACCAGAAAACATGGGACTGCGGATCCCATAGTTGAGCAGCAGCTCTCAATAATGGTCCATCAATCTTTACGGCCATTAGAGAAAATAAGGAGTTGATACCGAAAGGGGTAAAATTTAAATGTTCGATATGGAAGAATAACTCAACCCATGTAGAAAGGGGACTAGCCATTTTAGGATAAGAAGTGATAAAAAATGGGGCCTCCAAGGCTGTATTTATAAAGCATGAAAAGACTGGAGATCGAAAAAGCAACAAAAAGCGCAGTTATTGTGGCGACCACCACCATGGAGTGGGTGATCGCCAACTTCAAAGTACACCGTATAGTGACATCATCTTATTGACCAAGCGACCGCCGTTCACTCTTGATAGAAGTGGCAACCGCCAGGTTAGATTGTGGCGACCTCCATGTTCAAACACGGTGGGTGTGTGTGTTTGCAGTTTATGTGGTTTGTGTAAATTTTGACATGCGTATCCTACATCCATGACAGTGTGAGCAGCAAATAAAAAAATCATACAGCAGATGAATATAAAGCAGTAAATGGCACAAAGGCCTAAAGTGCATCAAAAAGTGGTAGAATGTATCAAAGTATAAACTGGGAAACCCATGTCACACCCTCTCTCCAAGGATCGAAAATTAATATTATTTATAGCAACCAAAAGAGTATTTATACTAATCAAACTGGAATTATTTATTTATAGGAACCAAAGTAACTGTACATGCTACCGATACGTTATCTTGTATCCCTAACCCAGCGTATACTTTACAAAAATTTTATATTTTTGGTCTTTTTACTAAAATATTAAAATGAAAAGTCACAGTTAACTATGAGCCCAGGATTATGAGCTTGACGACTGTGGTGGACCAACTCCAACTATCCCAGCGATCTGCAACCACAAAGGTTATATGAGAGTGCATTTAGTATTATAATGAATAAAATATAGAAAACAGTCGCTCTACATGGAATTACTAAAATATCATGCTGTCAATGAGAAAGTAAGATATTACATTCACTTGTCACAAAATTTCATAACATATGAAGAACTTTTCTCAATCTTTGTAAAAAGATCACTTTAGGCTCAACAGTCACAAATTATGGAATTTACTGTCTCATACTCAAAAATAAAGTTTTCGGCATAACCACCACAATTCAAAATAATCATGTCTCCTTTACAACACATATCCAACATTGACCAAGTAGTACGCAACCTCACGATCAGGAGTTCTGACGGTACCGTAACCTCAATTTTTAATGCATAGATAGCAATGTGATGGAATGTGGGTAACTCTCCACCAAGCACGAGTGGTATGTGCTGTCCGGGAGACTTAGCCCGCAAAGCTTTTAAGGCAAAAATTCCCGCTCAACGGAAAACCTCCCCTGTAGGGAGAGCCAATACCCATAATTAGGCAACCTCCGCTAACGGGATATAAATGACTGAAAATTCTTGTAACTTGGCACTTTAAAACAACATCTCATAATATTGATGACATTTGTCAGAACATTTATATCACAACTACATGCTTTTCAAAATATACAGATAGCATATTTAGAAAAATTATGGTATTTTAATAAAAGAACATGCTATCACAAATTATCAGGCTTCAAAACATAGATATAAGGCAAATTTAAAGTATAACTCATGCAATTCTGTTCAAAATAATATTTAAGCATTCTCACCTCGACTTAAGCGCACCAAACTATTACTTCGTTTCTGATTCAAACGTCCTAAATCTTCCAATGACACGATCTCGTTACTTAGAAAAACAAAATCTACATTTAAGTGTGGGATATTAATTTTTTAGAATTGTGCTTAACTAAAATTTATTAAAGAGTAAGTAAAATCCTTTAATTCTATTTTAGTCTTAAAGAATAAATTCTTTATTAAAATATTTAAATTTGCTTCAAATTTTGAAATCTTATTCTTACTTTATGTTATTTAAGTTTCCATTTAAAATTTATTTAATCTCATAATACATAATTTCTTAATGTTAATTCTTATCTTTATTCAATTTTATAATGCAAACAACGACAATTAAAGACAATATAATGGCAATATTTAATAATAATAATAATAATAATAATAATAATAATTAGCATATATATCATATAAAATTCTGTCTTAGAATTTATCTTTTAAAATTTTAAACTTTATTTGTATTAAAACTTAATTTCTAATAAAAATACCACATGTAAAATAAGGAAAACTTTTTATTCTATCTTACTTAAATCAAGAGAACCCATAATTCAAGTTAAATTAAAATGTTGGTTTTAAAAACCTTTTTGATATTTATCTTAGTCTTTTAATCAAAACAAATAATCAAATAATAATACAATCTTATAAATAAATTGCAACCAAACGAGTCCCAACAATTCCCCATACACCCAGGCGTTCAAGATGCAACACCATTGCACACACAATGGTTTGCTCATACACGCACAGTAGCTTCAACAAAATGAAAGGGGATCAGTGA
>JAULJZ010180765.1:0-22498 GCA_032270985.1 Heliamphora pulchella | reverse complement strand
TTAAATTGTCAGTAATTAAATTTAATTGGCGAGTATCGAAAATCTTAACGTGGGAAGAAATGGTAAGCATTTAATAATAAGAGCTCAATGCTATATGGTCTTGAGATTATGAGTCAAAGTACAATTATACTTCTTTAGTGGTGTGAACTGTAATTCAGTATTTTATGAAAATTGCAGAAACTGCTGCTAGTTTTCTATAATTGCAAATACCGCTATGAGGTTTACTTAATTGCAGAAACCGCTGATACGTGTCTGTGTTCCCCTGGAAGTCTTACTCATAATTACTCGCTAGGTTCCTGCTGTAACCTTATAAATATGTGGGTAGGCTGAACCAGTTTCATAACTTGTCTTCTAAGACTAAAGCTGTCCAGGTTCTGCCGGTATGAGTTCTCGGAGGATTATAGCCCATACTATATCTGGGAATCACATAAGAGAATACAGCAGAAGATCTGACATAAGCATCAACTTGGATTTAAATCATAGTTGAAGATTCGACCGGTAAAAAGGTATTGTTCTAAATTAACTTCAGATGCATAGGTTTTATTTTGATCATTTGTCATCGAAAATTTTTATCAGGAGCCCGTTTTGACGTTTGTCCAACCAATTAATTTTTTTTAGATAATCGTTTACAAAAACACAAAGATCTTGACAGTTTTACCTCCAACAGTGTCGGGGTATAGAAGGTTCTGTTACTTCCTAGGGCCTGTGTGGCCAGGTTGATGGTAACGCTACTTGGGTTTACATGCTCGTTCGGCGTAGGTACCTATATTTGTAAGCCAAGAGTTGGTAGAATCACACGAATGTGTTGATAATGAGGGTTTGCGTGCGTGTGTGCGTGTTTTCTCGACTGTGTGTTCCAAGTGGAAAAAAATAATGTTTTGGTTACTATTTTTCGTTAACTGTGAAATCTTGTTCGCATTGTGGAAATGCTTAGTTTTGAGGATGGAAAACCGTTTTGAGACTCGTGTAAGTCTGATGGAAAACTTGAAATTTTATGAAGTAAAACCATTTTGAGACTCATTTGGTTGAGTTAATTTTATGCTATGTGATTGCATATTTTGCTTTACTGCATTATAGTATGTTTCTATTGGGCTTCGGCTCATGCTGTGGGATTTGCTAAAAAATTTTTTAGCTGAACGTGATCATGCAGGTTAACCTTGAGGTGCCCGAAGGTGGCTGATGACAAGATTCTGATGTTTTGTTTTTGTTATGTAGTTTATGCCTTCCATGTTGATCATGTTCTATTGTAGCATGTTTTGAAGCATATGTAATTCTTATGGCCGTGGTGCTGTTTTATGCATGATTTATTATTTTTGAGAGAAACCATGGGTTGGTTGTTGTTTTGTATAGTTTCTTACTACGTTTTTTGTTGGTTGGTTCAACGGTTTGCAAAAGGAGTTTTCAAATGGTTTATACTTCATTCAAACTCTTGTGCTTCAAGGGAGATTTTGGAATGGCCTAAGCTTCTTTTCAAAATAAAACATTTTCTTATCCAAAATATGTATTTTGTTTTCAAGACTTGACTTTTGAGTCAGTAACCGTAGTCCTTTGTGCTACTCTTTTAAATCAAATAAACTCTCGGTAGTACGTTTTACAAAGGTTTTAGTCTCGTCTTAGCTTTATGGGTTTTCATCCGTTGTGTTAGGCAGTTTTGGTGGTTGTTTTTAGGATTTTTGCGTGACTCAAAATTTGGGACGTGACAACTTGATATCAGAGCTCTGGGTTCGAATACCTAAGAACCGTGGGAAGAGGGTGCGTCACCTTGTGAGGAAAGACGTGTGTGTGCTTGGTTGTTTGTGTTTATGATATAACATGAGTATGACAGCTTGTTATGTATACGTGAGTATGGAGGTTGGACCTTAGGATTGATTAGTCTTGCTTTCAAGCATTTGGATTAACGAACTTGAAAGCCAAGTTAGAAACACGTTTAGCTGACGTGCTTTTTTCTAAGTAGATTATCCAAAGTGACGCGTCATTCTTGTCGATTCTACTCGGAATATGTGACATGTATGGCACTGAAATTTTGGGATTATTTGGAAAAGTTCAAAAATATGAAATTCAAAAGATATTTGAAAAATATTTTAACACTTTAAAAGCCAAATTTTGAAAACTCCATTTTGTTCAAAATAGAGTCGCAACTTGATTTTTGAGAAAAATCAAGAAAAATAAAAATTGCTACTGATCTTGAAAACGTTAACCAGAGAAAAAGGGTTCGGGGGCTAAGGTACGAATTGGGGAAGGTGTTAGGTACCCTGCTCGCCCAACCGTAAGGTTGGCCTCTACTAATCGTCATTGATTTTTTAATAAAATTTTTCAAATGCATACAAATAACAAAAATGGAGGCAAAGAGAGAATATCTAAAATCAAATATGAAAAATACATAACATATGCATATAGAACTTCAAATAAAACAAGTATTAAAAGAAAATTGCTAAGTCCTACGGCATGCAATTTCTAACTAAATGATACATGTAGTACATCAACATACAATTTCACCAAAATAACCTAAACTATCATGATTTAAATAAAAGAGTAAAAATATGCTAGAAATTGCTAAAATTACCTAAACATGAATTGTTAGCAAGAAATAAACTTACTCTATTTTAAGCATGATTTCAAAGTAGCTAGAAACATGCATATTATCAAAACAAACTAGGTTAATATTAACATGATGAAAAAGAAATACTAAATGTAAAATAAAATATACATAAAAATTTTATATAAAAAAAAAAATTTACTAACAAAGAAATTAAGTATAAGGGTGTTATGACAAAAGAAAGCTTAAAGATTTAAAGCAAAAGAAAATAAAAAAAAAAATTTTATAAAAGAAAATTATACTAAAATGAAAAGGTTAGAAAATGCTTATTTAAATTTCTAAAAAGAAAACCTAACTCTTCATATTTTATATTTTAAAAAGAGACAAAAAAATAAAAGAAAAAAAAAACAAAAGAGAAGAAAATTACACTTAAAGATGAAATCTAGTTTAAAAGACTTTTTGTGATTTTCGGGTTTAACAAAATTAAAGAAAAGAAAAATAAAATAAGTACTATGAAAAGAAAATAAAGCTATAGAAAAAGAAAAAGAAAAATAGAACTTCATAAGAAAAATAAATACTAAGATTAAAAGAAAAAAAATACTAATAAAAAAAATTAAACTAACATTAAAAGAAAAAAAAACATTATAAGAAAAATAAAGCTAATAATTAAAGAAAAAAATAGAAAATAAATGCTAGAAAAGAAAATTACACTAATATTAAAAGAAAAAAAAGAAAGATGAAAAATAAAACTATTAAAAGAACATTAAACTAGTGCTTAAAAGAGAATGAATATTAAACTAATACTAATAAAATAAAAGGACACTAAATTAATATTACAAGAAAAGAAAAAGAAAATAAATATTAGAATATTAAACTAATGCTAATAAAATAAAAAGACATTAAATTAATATTACAAGAAAAAAAAATAAATACTAGAACATTAAACTAATGCTAAGAACATAAAAGAACATTAAACTAATAAAAAAAAAGTAAGCACAACTATTTAATATGAATGTAATATTGACAATTACATTCATATAATGTAAGTGCATTGATTATTAACGACAATAACAAGTTGTAATTGTCAAAAATGTTAGGACTAATTAATGAATTAATAAATTTAATGTAAGTAAACAAACAAGTAAGCTAAATAAGCTAAAACTTGAATTCAAACATAAATGTAACAACTATATAAGCAATGCAAAAATATAATCAAAATGAAATGATCTAATTAACCCGGTCACTCCAAAGAGGTAGAAAATGGAATTAAGAAAGACCGGGGATCCAAGCAAAATACTTGGATTGCTGAGGAATCCTTGAGTCGGGGAGTGGTGATAGGCAATTCGGTCCTCGGGTGTTGATCCAAACTAGGATTTCAGAACTTCGGTATCGAGGGTTCGACTCTCGGTACTTCGGCAGCACTTCGACGTCGGGGCTCGGAATTGCTCGGCGACTCGACAGAGCTTCTCTCTATAAATCTCTCTATAAAATTATGTCCTGAAAAACGTACCAGGGGTACGGTATTTATAGATTTCTTCAACCAATGAGATGCTGACATGTTTTGGGACACGTTAGGGCATTTGAAGTTGGCGGTTACCGGGTTAGTAGTTAGCAGTCGCCACTTTTGAAAAGCTTCCAAGAAGTTTTATTGGCGGTCGCCACAATGTGAGTTGACGGTCGCCACTTTGGCTATGATTTCCAAAAAGTTCTATATGCGGTCGCCAGAATGAAGTTGGCGGTCGCCACAATGAATGGAACTTTCCAAAAGGTTCTATTGACGATCGCCATATTGGAATTGGTGGTTCGACATAATTTCATTGGTTTTGTCACGCCCTCGCCTCTGAGGCGCGTGAACCTCGCATGATAACTCAACTTTATAGACTAATCGAGAAGACTCTTTCTATAAAACCCTATTTTTAGTTTAAACCTCCTTTAAAGAAAAACATATGAATGCGATTTGTTTCCAAAGAAGTTCCTTTCCTAAACTTCAAAATTATTCTAAGTAAAATTCTTAAAAATTTCGGCAGAGTTTTCTCTGTTTTTCAGACTATCCCAAATTTACTTACCACACTCAAACTCAAATCACAAGATATATACTCAGGTACTGCCTAGATTCCAACTCTCAAACACGATCAAAACTATTACAACTATTCATTTCCAGCTACATTATAGTTATACTAATTCCCAAAGAAAATTAAACCATACAAGCTTAAGCTACATAATAATTGACATCCTTCACTTCCTTACTACTGTATTCATCTCCATGCAACATAAATTATACATAAGTCTCACTAGATTTGCATACCGATTACAATCATCCAAGGCAGTCTCATAATCTCATTAAATATATACATGAAATTTTAAACATATATATATATATATGTACGTAATTTTCACCTTTGCATCCAAAGTAAAAATTTACTCATTTCTTCCAAAACACTCTTCAAGATCTCAAATTTTATTTACTCTACTTTTATGATCATCTGAACCTATAAAAGAGGGGATTCAACAACCATGAGCCGAAACTAGTAGGATAAAAACTAAAATAGTGCAATGCATGATTTGTGAGGTGTGGATGAGCAAGATGTTATGCAATCATTTTCATTTATTAATTTTATTTATTTTTCAATTCAGATACACATCCAGTTTATACAAACTTCAAAGATAATATGAATTCATTTAGACTTCTTGGCTTCAAATTTACTTAACTCATCCACTTAGTTCGTCTGTTAATTATTCCAATGTTATAGTATCATTAAACTCGCTTCAACGTCTTAATTTGTCACACCCTAAACACCAGGGTCACGTGAAAGCCCACCAAAATGCCGTTTATGAAAATAGAATTTGTAGTTGAAAAATCATCAACTCAAAATATACAACATTTGGATAAAAGAGTTCTCAAAGTTCATCTCTGTAAATAGTAAACATGCAGTTCCATACATGAATAAGTATATTGCCTCAAGGTGTACAAAACTCGCCTCTAGAAACAGGCATCACATGTAAAACTCCATGTTTCAAAAACAGGGAAAACTACAATAAGTTTTCTACCACTACGGGCATCTAAGTCAACTCCTCATGTTTACCTGAAAAGGTTTTACAACAAAATCTCACACCGTGAGCTGAAGTCCAATAGAAATAGACAGTAAAACTGTAAAGCAGGTTATGCAATCATAAGCATACAGACTCAGCCACAGAGCCAAAAAGGTTTTGCTCTAAAAAACCACACGTTTTTATCTTTAAAACTATGCATATTATCAACACGGATATCATGCCACAGTTAAGGGAAAACAGAAATCAAAAACATAATTTTCCACTTAGAATAAAACGTTATTTTCCCACTCAGAACACACAATCGAGAAAAATAAAACGATAAGCTGTAATAAAACAGTATTCTCCACTCAGGCCACACAACCGAGGAGAAAGAGATAAAATGAAATCCTATGTACCGACTCTGCCACACACAAGGATAAAGGTAACAACTATAGACTCCTGCCCATTACCCTAGTCCTGAACCACTGAAGGTCTGCTAGGTAATGACAAGCTTTATACGGAGTTACAACAACGACGCCACTCACAGGAGCAACTAACGCCACTCACGGGGGCAACCGACTCTTTACGAATTTTCACAACCGATGGAAGAAGCGTCCAATACCACGTTTATGGGAAATAACCCGAGGGACCATAGCGAACCCACTCTGGGCACATTTTTGGACTTCCACCAAGGAGCAATAGAATCCCAACTCATCACACCCACTGTCACGGTACATCTATAGAATTCATTTAAAAACCCACCGTAGTTTTACTACGAAAACCCAAAAAATAATTATACATCAAACATGTATAAAATGATCCAATCCATCAACCGTGGAGATCAATAGCAATTTCCAACAAAACGTTAAAAAGTTGAGACTCAACTCCGAGGGTTAGCTCCAAACCTCCAAAAAATACGTTTTTCACAAATCCCACAAAACGCCTCGTTTTCAAATCTCATTTTGAAAACCACCGATATCAACACATCTGAATCATGTATAAAAACCAAGAAAGGCGTAAAACCCACTTTTTACCCAAAAACTAAGATTTAAACATGAAAATCACATTTAATGTATTTTCTACCATGTAAAAACACATATAATTGCATATAACACCCATTAACAACAGTAGGGTTTAGAATCCTATCTCGACGAGTCAAAACTCGAAGCCACGAAAACTGAACCTCATCAGAACAAGAATCTGATCGGACAAACACGAAGCTAGCAGCGTGAAGAGCAAGGATCCACAAGCTGATCGTAAAAAACTAGGCTCGGGCAACCCAAATATGTAGAGAGAAGGGAAGAAAATGAATTTTCCCAAACAAAAAAGCCCCTAGAATATATATAGGCTTGGCAAAAAGGTCGCCCAGTCGACTAATCTTGTGAAACCCTGACCCGTTTTCTTTTTCGGCGTTTTTCAACACGCGTTTAGCATTTTTGCTTTAGCATGTTTATATGCTTTTTGTTGCATAATCGGGGTTAGATATGCATGCGAGGCAAGTTCCCAGGGCCGTGAGATGTTACAAAGCAAATTTCAAAAAATTTCAAAAAAAAAAGATATTTTAGAGACCTATAAATATCTGGAGTTAGATATTTTCAAAAGATATTTTCAAAATTTCTTCACTAAGTTTTCTCCATATTCTCTCTGCCTTCTCTCTAACTTCTCTGGGGCCCGAGGCTTAGTTTTCGACGATCCAACAACTGATCTTTGTTATTGGCACGGTGAGCTACGCAACCATCTGGTCAGAATTTTATTCCGGTGAAGCTTGATTTTGTACGTGGTTCGAGGCGTCGAATTTTGAACTCACCGAGGTAGGATCCTAGACTCTCATGTCTTATAAGGGTGTAACGTGTAATCATGTGTGTTTTTAATGGTTAGATTGCTGTAGATCTGAGTTTGTTTCAAGTTGGGCTTTTAGGTTTAAAACCTATTTTTCGGCAATTTTGGTGGGCGGAATCGGATGTCGGGTGTTTCTTTCGTGATTTTGGTGTTAGGCTTAGGCATGCGGACGTCTGAGGGTGTTTGATGGGTGCTTGGAGTTGTCGAATCGAGGTTTTAGAGGCTGAAATAGTGTTCGAAAACTGTTCTCACCTCTATTCAGTCGACTGAACCTCCGTGAGGTTCAGTCGACTGAATCATGTTTTTAGGGTTCGATCAACTGAACCTTGAGGGTCAGTCGACTGAACCGTGGCTGTTAGGCATTTTGGTGAGAATTCCAGTGTTATTCAGTCGACTGAACCTGGGCAGTTTTGTGTTGGTGGTTGGTTCTTGGTTTTCGATTAGGTTTCAATGGTAATCAATGGATTAGTTATGGGATTAATTAATTGAAATACTATTGGATTCCTTTCGGGGTTCGGTAAGGCGAGTTGTGGCTTCGGGGGTTGTGTCGTGATCCCGGGTGTTTGTTTAGGTGCCGTCCTCGGGGGTGACGTGCATGACTAGATGTGGGTTGTTAGGGCACGATTGAGTGCGTTGTGGTTGGGTATGGAGTGTGTTTGGGCCCTTGATCCTCTAAGGAGAAAGGTGGTGTTTGTAACCTCATGGTTTGTGGGTTTGGTGTTGGCCTTCGGGTTAGGATTGGTTGTCCATGTGAATGGACGTTGGGTTTTTGATGGGTGGTGTCATGATGTGAGGTTAACTAGTTATGCGCATTTATAGCTATTTATTTATGTACGAATTATGTAAGTAAATTACATAGTTTTGGTATCATTACATATAATGTGGTCTATGCTTTAAAACGTAGAGTTTTATTGGCATGTATGTGTGGATTATGAGGAACAGATGCATGTGATGCATGCTGCATGAGTTGCAAGTGTTGTGTGAGCCGCGTGTGTAGCATGTGACGTGGTTAGTGATAGTACGTGATTTTATGCATTTAAATCCTAATTAGGTTATGCAGAGGTGTATGGAATGAGATAGATGAATATGTGGTTCTGTGAATGTTAGCTTTAACTAACGGTGCATTCGATATGGTTGTGGTCCCTCGATGAAAGTCCGTAAAGGTGCATTGGTAGGGCTGAGGTGGTTCGGTTAAAGCCCGTGAAGGTTAGGGATAAGGTCCTTCGGTGATAGTCCGTAAAGGTGTATGGTAAGGCTGAGGTCCTTCGGTTAAATTCCGTAAAGGTGCATTGACGGGGACTGCGGTCCATCAGTGAAAATTTGAGAAGGTACATGGATTGCATGAACTGCATTGTAGGACGGATAGACCAATTTTCAAATTATTTTTGAGATTCGTGTGAATCGCGATCTAAAAACCATTTTCAACTGTTTTCAAGAGTCCTGTGAGTGAGTTAAAAGATGGTTTGTATCCTCGCTTTCTCTTGCATGTGAAAATTATTTTAAAGGCTTGAAAGTGAGTCTAAAATTGCATCTCGTTTTCCTAGCATGTTTAACTTATATTACATGCTTATTTAGTTTTTGCCGGGCTTTAGCTCACGGTGTGGGATTTGATTTTCTTTAGGTATCGGTCACGCAAGTTGATCTGGGGTTCCTGGAGAGGCAGAAGAGTTATAGTCTTCCTTTTTTGGTTCTTTTGTATCGTCATGTATATTTACATGTTTTTTTGGTGTTGGAGCCGTGTAATGTATGCGTTTGGCGATTATATACAATGCATGTATGTTTATTATTGAGAGTGTATTCTCGGGTTGGTTATTTGTGGGTGTTTCACGTGACTCGGAGTGGGGGCATGACAGCTTGGTATCAGAGCTCTGGGTTCGAATACCTAAGAGATGTAGGAGAGGGTGTATCTCGTGTGAGGTTGACTGCGTGTGCTTGATTGCATGTGTTTAGATGCTTTGATAACATGTATCTGTTAGCATGTTGAGCATGAGTATGATGTGTATATGTGAGCATGGGGATTGAACTATGGGATTGATTAGTCCTGCCTTTTGGCATTTGGATTAACAAACTTGGGGGCCAAGTTTGAAACGCATTTAGCTAACGTGATTTCTAGCAGGAAATCTGGGTAGCTTATCCAGAGTCACACGTAATTCTTATCGGTTCTCCTCGGTATGTGGGGTTTGTTTCGCATGAACCTATGTGCTTATGTGTTAGCATGCTTTATGGTTCGTGTTTATATGTTGCATCTTATGTGCTATTTTCTTTCATATAGATGTGTTGTCTACGAGACGAGAGCGAGGCTGTGGGCAAGGCCGTGGCTGTGGTGTTGGCCAAGGGGATGTTCCTATCCCTGATGGTGGGGATGCAAGTGCTCCCCAAGGACCATGTGAGGTCATAGAGTTGTTGCGTGCGTTGGTGGGTGCCTTCGGTCAGCTAGTAGAGATTGCTAAGGGAGAGCATAGAATCCGGCAGGATAGTGGAGATGCTCAGTTCCAGGGGTGTGGGGACAAACGCCAGAGATTGTTTGGTCCGAGTTCATGTTCTGCGGGATCGCATTAGCAGCAGGTTCCGAAACTAGTACCAGTGGTGGCTTTATCTGAGAGGCCAGAGCAGAGGGAGTTGCTTTGCTCTCGGTGCCAACAGCCAAGGCATCGTGTGTCGGGGTGCCCGCAAGGGAAGCAGTTGAGATGTTGTTAGTGTAGACAGTTGGGGCATCGTATGGTGGATTGCCCGTGACCAAGGCAGGCCCAGGGTTCATGGAGTCAGTCATAGGGGAGGGAACATATTTGTTACGGATGTGGCCAAAACGAACATATTCGTAGCACTTGTCCCCAGAGGGAGAGTGCACCGAGTATGGTAGGCACATCAGAGTGTTCGTTTGTGTAGGATTGGCAGCAACATTCCACAGTCCAGACTTCATGGGTTACAGTTGGGGATATGGCAGTTCATGATGGACAGACTCGTGTGACACAGGACCGAGGGTGTGCTCTTACCAGTCCCAGTTCTTCTAGGGCACCGGTTGTGCCAGATGATCCGGCTATACCTCCAGGGAGCAGAGGTACTTTCTGAGTGTATAGATTTTGAGCCAGTTTTCTTACCAACATTGGAGCCTCGCACTTTACTTCATTGCATCAGTTTGGGAGGTGATTATGGACTTTATGGGTAGTGTGCTGTGTGGAGGCGGTGGTTGATGAGGATGTGAGATTGGGGTGAGTTGTAGATCCCGAGTCTTTGAGATAGTTGGCCATTATTTAGGATACCTGACCTTGTTTGACTATATCCTAGGAATGGTTTGGCTGACCATCTCGTGTTCCTGTGTCGATTGTGATCGACGTGGTGGTTTCTTTTGACCTTGAGTTGAATTTCGAAGACGAAATTCTTTTAAGGGGGTAGAGTTGTGAGACCCTGACCCGTTTTCTTTTTCGGTATTTTTCAATGCGCGTTTAGCGTTTTTGCTTTAGCATGTTTATATACTTTTTGATGTATGATCGGGGTTAAATATGCATGTGGGGCAGGTTCCCAGGGCAGTGGGATGTTACAGTGCAAATTTTAAAAAACTTTAAAAAAAAGATATTTTGGAGGCTTATAAATATCTGGAGTTAGATATTTTTAAAAGATATTTTCAAAACTTCTTCACTAAGTTTTCTCCATATTCTCTCTAAGTTCTCGAGGGTTTGGGGCTCGGTTTTCGACTATCCAATAGTCGATCTTTGTTATTGGCACGGTGGGCTACGCAACCATCCGGTCAGAATTTTATTCTGGCGAAGGTCGATTTTGCACGTGGTTCGAGGCATCTAATTTTGAACTCAGTGAGGTAGGATCCTAGACTCTCATGTCTTATAAGGTTCTACGTATAATTGTATGTGTTTTTAACGGTTAGATTGCTGTAGATCTGAGTTTGTTTCAAGTTGGGTTTTTGGGTTTAAAACCCATTTTTCAGTGATTTCAGTGGACAGAATCGAGTTTTGGGTGTTTCTGTCGTGGTTTTGGTGTTAGGATTGGGCGTGTGGATGTCCGAGGGTGTTCGTTGGGTGCTTGGAGGTGTCGAATCGAGGTTTCGGAGGCTGAAACAGTGTTCGAAAACTGTTCTCGCCTCTGTTCAGTTGACTGAACCGTGAGGTTCAGTTGATTGGATCATGTTTTTGGGGTTTAGTCGACTGAATCTCGAGGGTCAGTCGACTAAATCGTGGCTATTAGGCATTTTTGTGAGAATTCCAGTGTGTTGTTCAGTCGACAGAGGGTTGGGGTCCAGTCGACTGAACCTGGGCAGTTTTGTGTTGGTGGTTTGGTGGTTGGTTATTGGTTTCTGATTGGGTTTCAATGGTATTCAATGGATTAGTTATGGGATTAATTAATTGAAATACTATTGGATTCCTTTCGGAGTTCGGTTAGGCGGGTTGTGGCTTCGGGGGTTGTGTTGTGATCCCGGGTGTTTGTTTAGGTGCCGTCCTTGGGGGTGACGTGCATGACTATCTATGTGGGTTGTTGGGGCACAGTTGAGTGCGTTGTGGTTGGGTATGGAGTGTGTTTGGGTTCCTTGATCCTCTGAGGAGAATGGTGGTGTTCGTAACCTCGTGATTTGCGGGTTTGGTGTTGGCCTTCGGGTTAGGCTTGGTTGTCCATGTGAATGGACGTCGGGTTTTTGACGGGAGGTGTCATGATGTGAGGTTAAGTGCTTATGTGCATTTATAACTGTTTATTTATGTATAGTTTATGTAAGTGAATTATATAGTTTTGGTATCGTTACGTATAACGTGGTCTATGCTTTAAAACGCAGAGTTTTATAGCCATGTATGTGTGGATTATGAGGAACAGATGCATGTGATGGATACTGCATGAGTTGCAAGTGTTGTGTGAGCAGCATGTGTAGCATGTGACGTGGTTTGTGAAACGTAGTGATAGTACATGATTTTATGCATTTAAATCCTGATTAGGTTATGCATAGGTGTATGGAATGAGATAGATGAATATGTGGTTATGTGAATGTTAGCTCTAGCTAACAGTGCATTCGATAGGGCTGCGGTCCCTCGGTGAGTGTCTGTAAAGGTGCATTGGTAGGGCTGAGGTGCTTCGGTTAAAGTCAGTGAAGGTTAGGGCTGAGGTCCTTCGGTGATAGTCCATAAAGATGTATGGTAGGGCTGAGGTCCTTTGCTTAAAGTCCGTAAAGGTGCGTTGATGGGGGCTGCGGTCCATCGGTAAAAATTCGAGAAGGTACATAGATTGCATGAATTGCATTGTGGGACGGATAGACCAATTTTCAAATTATTTTTGAGATTCGTGTGAATCGCGATCTAAAAACCATTTTCAACTGTTTTCAAGACTCCTATGAGTGAGTCAAAAGATGGTTTGTATCCTTGCTTTCCCTTGCATGTGAAAATTGTTTTAAAGGCTTGAATGAGTCTAAAACTGCACCTCATTTTCCTAGCATATTTAGCTTATATTACATGCTTGTCTAGTTTTTGCTAAGCTTTGGCTCACGGTGTGGGATTTAATTTTCTTCAGGTACCGATTACGCAGGTTGATCTGGGGTTGCTTGAGAGGCGGAAGAGTTATAGTCTTCCTTTTTTGGTTCTTTTGTATCGTCACATATATTTATATGTTTTTTTCTAGCATTGGAGTCGTGTAATGTATGCCGTTTGGCGATTATATATAATACATGTATACTTGTCATTGAGAGTGTATTCTCGGGTTGGTTGTTTGCGGGTGTTTCACGTGACTCGGAGTTTAGGGCGTGACAGATCCAGTCAACTGAAGGGCCGTTCGATCGACTAAAGGGTCCAACTCAGTCGACTGAAGGTAGTCCAAAACATTGGAACTCTTCCACCGCCACGCCTCAGTCGACTTGATGGCTCAGTCGAGTCGACTGAACCCACCAACAGATGATCCATTCGACTGGAGACACCATTCCAGTCGACAGAACTGCTAGGCAAACTATTTTTTGACGCAAAATAGGTTTTTCAACCCAAGGCTCAACCAAACAGGTCTCAACCAAACTCAAAAAAGCGTAAAACACATCTACAAATGCTATTCTACGACTTTGAAACATAAACCATACACCAAAGAGTTACATATACTAAAAGAAACACATCTAACATATATAAATATCTCAAAAAGAGATGGGTCCGAGTCTCACAACTCTCCCCACCTTAAGGAATTTTGCCCCCAAAATTCACTACAAGGTCATGAGGTAAACAGCTCCAGGTATCTAGCACGCATCCCAGACTCAAGCTCCCACGTCACTTCTTCAACCCCGTGATGAAGCCATAGGACCTTGACATAAGCAATTGTTTTGCCCCTTAACACTTGCTCCTTCGTGTCTAGGATCTTCACTAGACGCTCCTCCTAATTAACATCCTCATCAACTCGCAGCTCGGCCCAATCTAACACATGGGAAGGATCAGGCTCGTACCTCCGAAGCACAGAAACGTGGAACACGTTATGCACAGACGCCAACTGAGGTGGCAAGGCCAGACGATATGCTACCACTCTAATCTGTTTTAGGATCTGAAAAGGTCCAATAAAGCGCGGTGATAGCTTCCCGCTGTGACCAAACCTCATCAAACCTCTACGTGGCGAGACCTTTAGGAACACGTGATCCCCCACTACAAACTCCAAAGGTCATCTCCTTTGATCTGCATAAGTCTTTTGGCAGCTTTGAGCTATCACAAGGCATTGACGAATCACGACAACCTTCTCTGTCATCTCTCGTACCATATCGGGTCCCAAGACTGTGGTCTCTCCCACATCTGTCTAACATACTGGTGACCTACACAGTCTACCATGCAAAGCCTCATATGGTGCCATTCTAATACTAGACTAATAGCTAATGTTGTACGCAAACTCTGCCAATGATAAATGATCCTCTCAAGAACCTCTGAAATCAAGTACGCATGCTCTCAACACATCCTCCAGAATCTGTATAGTCCTCTTAGACTAACCAACCGTCTCGGGGTGAAAAGCAGTACTGAACATCAAGTGTAACTACTCGGTACAAACCCTAGTTGTAACAACGCAGATGATAACGACCCGTGTAAAGACCCAACCCATACCCTAAGTGTTGGTGATGGATGGTTCATGAAACCATAGAACACAGAAGAAGTTCATAACCCTAACTCGAATCGAAAACCCTAAGTTCGGCCCGGAAATCCTAAAAAAGTTCAAAACTCAGGCAACAAAACCATAGCACTCGGAGAGTCTCTTGACATTCTGAATGAAGTAAATATCATGAAATAATGAATTAAAAATGAAAAATCCTCATAAGTAGGGTAAAATAACCATTTTGCCCCTAATACAACAAAAAGTCTTAAAAATTCAAATTTTGACATATAGATACCCTAAATCAAGAATTTAAGTACAATTAAGTAGAAAAGGACAAAATAACATCAAAAATGATAAAAATACCCCTTATTGGCCGACCACCTTGGGAAGAGGACCAAAAAATAACTTTTTATTTTCTTTTTAGCTTTAAAATGATGAGAAATGTATTAAATTAAGCATTATGAAGATTCAATACTTGTTGAACAAGTAATATACATAAAAATATAGTGTTATAGGTTATCAAATGTAAACAAATCATTATTGAAGTCCATACACAACTACATAAGTCAAAAAGTCACATATTGCCAAAATAGCTTAATTTGACTTAAAAGACTGCATCTATTTAATCAATTGCTATGAAAACTATGATAATACATAGAAATACTATATTTCTTATAAACATACTAAAACAATAGGTTTTAATAGGAATAGATACAAAAAAGATACATCAAATTAATTTTTAATGTATTTTCTTGCACAAATGGCACGTAAACCAATGCAAAATCTCTTGATTGATGTGGGGTCAGGTTTTTATCCCCCAAACAGCCCCCTAGCTGTATTTAGCTTCCCCAAATCTAATTTTGTTCCCTCAAAACCATCACCATGTCAACTCATATCAACTCAACCCATGTGAAGTGGAAGAGAAAAAGGAGAAGAAAGTACCCTTAATTAAATTTGTGTTCCCTCCATGTTCCCTAGCCTTCGCCTATATAAACCAAGCCAAACACCACTCCCTCCCCTTCATATTTTCCTGCATATAGAGAGAGAAAGACTTGGTTGAGTGTTCTATAAGTTTGAGGGAGAAAAAGAAGAAGAAAGAAGGAAGAAGGGAGCTAAGATTGAAGAGGTGTTTTGTTTTAAAGCTAAGTCCTTCCATAATACCATCCCTTGAGCCCTCAAGCAAGTAATTAAAACCTCTAAACCTTGTGTCTAATATCCCTGAAAATATTTCCCAACACATCCCTTTAAACACACTAAGAATCAAGAACTGAAATCAAACCAAAAAGGCGTCGTAGTTGAAAATTAGAGGCTGTTATGTTCATGAATGATATGAGATGTTGTGTGTTATTATTTTTGAGTTTGATGACCTCTAAGTGTGGTGGAGCCTTGATATTAAAATCTAAAGCACAAGCATGCAAAGAAATGGAACAAAAACTTGACTTGACAAAAGTAGAAGTCTTGAACCCTAAGTGGCATAATTTTTGAGAACTTTGATGTTTCTACCCTGAGATTTGAAACGCCATAACTCAATGTAGATAATTGATCTAAGCATGTTATTTATGTTCAGATTTATTTTTTTGTGTTATCTTTCATCCAAAGTTAGTTTCAACTCATTTTCATAACTAGAACTCAAGATATTGTAATTTTACCAAAGTGTGTCATTTTTCGACCAGTCAGCACTACCGACTTGAAAACCCTAATTTAAAATGAGATTCGAACTTCGGTTAAAACATGAAAGTTGTAGATAACATGTATATATATCTACTCACCAAAATGGAGCACAACCTATTGAGTTTTGGTATGTTAAAACCTCTTTTTAAAGTCTCTGTTGAGTTTCAGCCCTCAAGGGACACTTCTGTCACATAGTTTTATATAGCTCAAAACCCCTATTTTTAATGACCTATTCCAAAAGTGATCTACATGAACATTGTAGATAACATATTGAAGTACTGGATATCCAGAAATCAGACCTTAAAGCCTCGGGATGAGTTTTGGCGGCTGACAGAATCTACTTTTTAAAATGGCCAAAAAGTCCAACTTGTTTCAAACAACTACCCTTAGCTCTAAACATGAAACGTGTAGGGAACTTGTTGAACTAGAACATACTAAAACATGGGCTCATTTGGACTTGATATGATACCCCAAAACTGAGACCAAAAGAAGCATAATTTTGGTAAAATTCTGATAAAAGTGTTGAACCTCTTTTTCTTAAGATGAATTGTTCATCCATTTGCCTTAGGATTTGGCCTTGGTGTTAAACATGAGAGTTGTAGAAAATATTTTTATCTAAATGGTGTATAAATATCATAGCTTGATTCCAAGTCTAGATACCCCAAAACCTTATCGGCTCTTTTAATTTAATACTTGATTTTTTGCCTTAAAAGTTGCTAAGTGTATGTGTGAGTACCTTGTTGTGAGACCCGAGTTTTACATGATTATTGGTTTGAGTTGGTTGATTAGTGCTTCTAAGTGAATGTATGATGATTTAGAACTCATGTTATCATGTTAAATCATATCTTGAGAATTGTAATTTGTGCTTCATATACTTGTACCTTATGCTTTGCGCATTGTACCATGAATCTTGCCATGTTAATGCCATGCTATAAATTGTTGCACTTGAGATCAATGGTACACATTATGAGCATTGTCATTTGTATCCTGGCATGTGGGAGTCCATCTGTGCAAACCATTGTTGGGATGGGTTGTATTGAGATTATCGTTCTTGATTCTAAGTCTAGTGCGTCCCTGGTTGCCATTTTTGAAAATATTTTGGATTGAATTCCCCTTGTGCACCCTGGGCGTGTCCTTGGTGTTACAAAATTGGTTTATACACCCTAGGCGTATCTCCGGTGTTTGTAATGGTTTATGGATATTGTTGGGCACTATGGGTTCGTCGCTAGCATTCTGATTTTGATAGCTTGGACTTTTGGGTTGACACTCGCGAAGGCATCACGAGTCTTAAGGTGGGACAAACTGCTTGGGATGAAGTCCCCTTGTGCACCCTAGGCGTCTCCCCGGTGTTACAGAATTGGGTTATACACCCTGGGCGTGTCCCCGGTGTGTGAAATGGTTTATTGGATATTGTTGGCCTGGAGTATAGCGCGGACCCCACGCCGTTGCCATTGAGTAAAACAGCTATGGCATGACGCCAGGCGATGTGGTTATTACTCGCAATGAGGCTCGATGATGGCTTTGGTGATCAAATACCTGTGAAAGTCTACTCTGGGGATTCCAGGTGTGGAATCACCTGTTATAATCTAGGTGCATGTTGGGTTGGACATCTTCATTTCATATAAGGCATCTCATATAGGCATGTTTATTGACTTATCTGCTACCATGTCATAAATTTGTTTGTTTCCTTGACTATAAACTGTACTGGGTATTATATGGTATGTGTTGCGGTGAATTTTATGCCGTGAGATTAGTTAGAAGGTTAGAGTATTTTGCTTCTAAGCGTTGGCTCATGGCATTCATGCCACAGGTAAGGAGGAGTTCTTAGAGAAAGTCATCTCAGAGGAAGAAGAAGAGTTTGAAGATCAATGTGAGTTCCAAGAGCATGTGGATCCCGCTGATGTATTCTGAGAAGTCGAGATCTCTAATTTTGTTCTTACATTCAGTTCTCTCATACTTAGCATAATTTTTGAAATTTATTGGTGAAACTGTAATAGTTATGTAATTTTGAACGGTTCAAAATTTTTTTATGATGTAATTACTACGTATGTAAATATGAATGAATGACTAGAATATCCCTTTATTTATATTTATATATGTCGGGACATGCCCGAAGGACGAGACGTCACAGTTGGCATCAGAGCCCAAGCTAAGTGAACCTTCAGGTCTTGGGTTATGGGAGACTACGAGTTCTGTAGCATTGAAGCACTATAGAGTGTCTATATTATTAAATTATCAATTATAATTCTAAAAACATAAAATTCATACCTTAAATTTATCTTCCTAATCGTCTCTCATCTTAGGATGGCGTCCGATGCAGAGCCGGTTAGAGAACCATGGGCATCACCTAAACCAGAAGACTCGAACCCCGAGGAAGAAGCCGTTAAAGAACAAGATCAGATAGACGTATTTTCGTTGGCATGGATGTTCCTAGATGAGTGGCCAGTTCATGAAGGAGAAGAGGCTGGGGAAGTAGGGGCAGACGAAGAACCATATGAGACAGGAAACGAGGCTGATGTTGAGGTGGAGGATGAGGAGGAACCTGAGGATGATGAAAGTGAGAACGAAGAGCGAGCCATCGCTTTCTTTTATGATCCATTAGAGGCACTGCCACCAGAGACAGATGATGATGAAGCAATGGATGTAATGATCTACTGGAGTCGCCAGGAGTACCGCAAGGACTATCGTATTAGAGAACGGGTATATGCAAGAGTTTTCCCAGAAAAGACGTGGAAGTGAAAAAAGTCGGAGTCTTTCCTGAGATATATGGGTCCACTAAGAGTGTTGGAGAGATGTGATGAGACCATCTATCGTCTAAAGGTACCATCGGGATTCAAAGAGCTATTAGGGGACAGGATGGATGCAAAGTGGATGCAAACACAGAAACCAAGAGATAAAAGAGGAATCATGAACCCGCGCGACCAGGCAATCGACTTTAACAATCCGAAAACGTACTTAGAGGTACCAATAGCCATAATCAATAGAGCTCGTATGGGACCGGAGGGCTTTTGGCACGTGAAAGTGCAGTGGCGCTGCTATGGTATCTATGAGGCAACGTGGGAGCGTGACTCAGTTATCCACTACTTCTATCCGCATATGTTCGTCTAGGCTTTAGTGCATTGGGCGTTGTATCTTTTCCTTCGTTGGATGTTGTACGTGTGTCCTGTCAACTTTTAAAGACTGGTACATCGGTTATGTGATTAGAATGTAACGCAAATGTTTGTTGTTGAATTCTTCATAAGCTATCTCATAATCCAAAATTAAGTTTCACAAGATCCCAAATCATGAAAACAATCAAGAATTAATACAATCCCCAAATCTCAATACCCTCATAAGATGGCTGATAGACAACTGAACCACCGGCAAGCTAACGAACTCTTAGATGATGAAACACTCGGGCTAGCCTAAGTTTTACAAAAGTCACTATTAGAACCCCACAACTCTATCCCTATGAGTTCCTTTCTCAAGCCTTTACTATAACTCTCATACCCGATCGAAGCCCTTTGTGTGTCCTTCCTCCTAATAACACCGGTTTCAAACGTTCAATATTGGTAAAGTCTTTTACCCTCATACAATTCTCTCGATCTTGATACCACCCTCTTGTGCAATAATTTTGTGAATTCTTTGTTTACTCTCGAAATTCCAACCTGGGGAGTCGACTGGGATGCTTGGATTGAAGAAAGTTAGGCCGACGTAACTTCAAGATAAATATCTAGTTTGGTTACCCATCGCTTGAACATATCCTTTGTCAAGATCTGATGTCGCACATATTGGTCCCGAGAACATTCCCTTTGTAATCTTCATTAGTTGTTCAACTCTTATATCGACTGTGTCTGAGCCTCAATCGGCCCCTCAATCTGGGTCAACAATGATTGCCTTAGCCTTGACCGCTTGCGCTAATCCAACCTTTCTTTGAACCATCTGGGTTCCACCCTAAGACGTTCTCACCCCACGCATGCTTTTGATTATCGACCTTCAAAACCTTGCCCCATAGAACTATAAGTAAGAGCGATCGTTAGTAACAACTAACTATATCTTTTCAAAGGTCCCGACAAATAAGACTATACCATCAGCAATCTAAAGTTAGAAACGACAACTTCAAATGAAAGGATTCGCGACACCACCATATGGCACAATTAGAACTTCCCCAGACTAGTTCGTAGTTGACTCACCCATCTGATAAACCGAGAAGCGAAAGATTCATACCGGTAGTAAGAAAGTGAAAAACAAGAAACAGCCTCAAAACTCACATTAACCTTAGCACGCTAGCAAAGGAGGTACGTCTATATATATTGATATTCACGCCGGCCTTCCCTCCAAAATGTTAGAGTCCGGGTTTTTCCATCACTATCAAAGAACGATAAATCTTGATCACAACAATGAGCATTTGAAGCCTGATGAAGAATTAACCACTAAGTCACAATGGATCACATGACTAGGTAATTACGATAACCATACCTTTTATCATGTTCATTTTACCCTAGAATGACTAACCGCTTGAGAAAACAATCCAGTTATTGGAAGAGACATTCAAACCCAACGTTTTAGTACGTCAAGAACATACGGTAAAGGCCAGGAGGAACGGAGCAACCTTTGAAAAGACTAGAGAGAAAATGGAAGCATATGATTACAAATTTCGTCAACAGCATTATCAAGACCACCTCAAAGACCAGTAACTCTTTAGTTAAACAATTCAAGGAATTGGGTGCCTAGGAGTTTGTGGAAACAGTGTGTCCCATTGACGTTGAAGGTTGTCTAAGGGGTGAAGTATGCATTTTAGATAGACCAAGTTATTCACATGGTAGGTTCTTAAAGTATCAGTTTGTATTCGTTTGGCATCTAAACTATGTAACTCTTATGGAGTGGTATTCTGTTTCCGTTGTGGTATCGATGTGAGTCGCAAGGAAGTTTCTTTCAAAAACCTTTTGTAATGTGACTCGTTAGAGCAAGTTTGTTTGAATTGATGAGTAGATGTTGATGTAGAGAAGGAATTTTCTTATGGGAGCGTGTGAACTCTATGTATGAGAAGTTGAAGGGTGATATAATTTTATTATTTTTGGTAGAGTTGCGTAGCAACTTAATGTGAGTACGTAGGAGAAACAAGTATTTGGACAAGAAGAGTGGAAGCATAAGTAAGATTATACGAATTCATGGGTGTGATTTTTGAACTGGCCTTGAGTAAATCGAGTGTCTTGGTAGAATGTGGGTAAGATACAATAATTAAAGTGTGAAAGTGGTTCTTAGGTGGATTGTGTGGAAGAAAATGTGTGAAGGGATTGAGTGATTGTCATGCCCCAAACTTTGGGCCGCGTGAAACACCCATAAACAACCAACATAAAAACCAGCCCGAGAATACACTCCCAATTTAAAACAAACAGGCATTGTATGTAAACGCCAAACGACATACATCACAAGGCTCCAACGCCAAGAAACAAATATTAAGCATGCATGATACTGATAGAAACAAAAAGAAAAACTACATCTCTTCCACCTCTCCGGCACCTCCAGATCAACCTGCGTGACCGGTACCTAAAAATATTTTATCCCACACCGTGAGCCAAGGCTCAGCAGAAACAAGACAACCATGCAATATAAACAAAACATGCTAAGAAATCGAAGTGTGGGTTTAGACTCTCTTTCAAGTCTTGAAAACAGTTTGAAAACAGTTTTAGATCACGACTCACAAGAGCCCTTAAAAAAAATAATTTTCACAAGCAATGGGAAAGCGAGGATAAAACCATTTTTCGACTCATCAAAGCCTTGAAAACGATTCTAGTATTATGACTCCCGCAGGCCGTTAATACAGTATTTCTACTCCCGCAGGCCGATAATACAGTTTTAAGAAAATTGGTCTATTCGTCCCAATATGCAATACATGCAATCTATGATACATATAATAGTATGCCACACAGGCAAAGGTCGACTCCTACGAGCCACAAATGCAACACAAACAGAATTGAACCGACTCTCCCCTGAGCCCTGACAACAACTCTCACTCGAGCCCTAACAACAGGTATACACAAACATCGACTCTCTCTCGAGCCCTGACCACAGATCGATCACATACAATTCATATATCTTCTCGGACATTCACTGAAAGACCCTTATCTGCCCCACTATACTTTGTCGACCAAGGTCAACAGATATCTTCACGGACTTTCACCGTAGGACCATTATTCGTTCTTCATATGCAACTTTACGGACTTTCACCGTGGGGCCATTTGTTGGAACGCGGAAGAAAAATTTAAAACCGGCGCCGTGACAGTAAAAAACGGCTCATGCATTTTTCATGAAAAATCATATCGACGAATAGATATATTAAGATTAAATATACTTTCAAGAAACTTGTACAAGTTTCTTTGATGCAGAACAACGATCCGAGAC
>JAULJZ010180755.1:10400-22500 GCA_032270985.1 Heliamphora pulchella | reverse complement strand
TTTAAAATAATGTAAATAACACATTAGACAACACAAATGATGTCAAAATGTTAGTCCAGCACTGTATGCAGTAATGAGAATATATGTGGCATTGCAGTTAAATGGTAAGTTAAGAGGCACATGACATGCATTATTAGATGAGTATATATATGTTGGTTCAATATATAATTTATCGAACATGACATGCTATATTTATTATCACAAGCACCATCGTCTATCAAGCCAACTTCAAGTTTGACTTTTACTCTACAATTACACCAGCAGACATCTGTGCCAATACCTCAACTGTAAATTTCATATCATGTGTAATATCTCACGAACAGAACTAAATAATTAACAGATCGAGGCTCCATTCAATGAATTCATCAACATAAACATCATCAATCAGAGAATGTTTTTCACGTACCTGGAAGGAGAAAAGTATCGATAATAACAGCTTCAAGAATGCTATTTAAAGACAAGAAATTCTTCTCATAAATAGAATCGATTGTGACGGTGCTTGGAAGCTTCGCTCTCTTATGCTTCTTTTTCAGTTGATTAATGCATTCCGGCCGTTTCCTCGAAGCACCAAATTTTTGTTGCTCATTCCACGCCTACACACTATCGACACCTCAAACAACCGCACAAACGTATGAAAAGCAACACAGAAATTGAGATATCTAGAACTGCATAACCTGAGAGAGATTGGAGAGCAGAATCGCGGAGGTGACGCCGCTTGAATAAGCGATACAAGTCTTAAGAATCCGAGATGCGATCCAGCTCCATCCCGGTCCATTCGACTCATCTTTGCCTTCGTCTTGATCGGGCGACAAAATCGATTTTGCGTAATCGATGAATTGAAGAAATTGATCTTCTTGTTCTTCCACTTGGTGGTCTATGTCCATGGTCATATCTTCATGATCTGAGGTGTCGTCGACGACGGCTTGATCACTAACAGAGATCATTTTGTCCCGATCAATGTTTGAATCCCTAAATGTTGGAGCTTAGAATCGATGGTGGTGAATGTGACGCCTCTGGAGCTCCGCGAGTGCTTAAGTTCAGTTCTCGAAACCCTAGCTGCGAATTGGCGGGGTTTGGTGGCGGTGAATTCTCGAAACCCTGGAGACGAGCCATTCTCTTTTTAATATGGGTTAGGCGGGAAAATTAGTTCGGTTAAATTGCAAATGCACCCCTTTGGTTGGGCAATTTAGGATCTTTCCTTGTCATTCTAGGGCCGTTTGATAACAGGTATATATTTGGTAAAATTAATAATGAATTAAGATTAATATATAGATTAGTAACGAGATTGTAATAATTTTTTATGTTTAATTTAAGTAGGATTAGATAATGAACTAGATAAATTCATATTTAATGTGGATAAAATTGAATAATATGAAATGTGATTATATTTGCTAATTTTTAATATTATCTTTATGATGTTTCAATCATTCACTTGTACAATTAAGGTCCTGTTTGGAATTTTTTCCTTGTGTTGATTTTTAGAATATTAACATTCTAACAATTAAATTTTTTTTTTTACTCATTTTAGTTTTTATGAAATCTCAATAAAAAAGATAAAGGATGATAAGAAGCACAGATGGAGCGAAAATGGGAATATATCAAAAATAATTTGCAAATCTTAAGATAGAATTACTAATGAAAGTCAAAAATTATAAAATAATAAAATAATAATTGATGAACAATTAAAATTAAAAATACAAAAAATAAGAAACAAAGATAAAAATAATAAATGAATATAATATTTTTATATTTTAGTCTTATTATTTTCTCGAAAATAAAGTTTACCTATATATATATAATCAATGGTATGACAAAGAAGTAATTACTATTCTCATTCCATATGTTATTAGGAGTAGAAAAAATTCGTAAATAACAAAATAAAGTACATAGAGATAGATCAAGAAAATTTTTTATCCTTATTTGGTTCAAATAACTGGGTAGAGATATGCAGGATGAAAAAAATTGATATCCTTATTTGGTTCAAGAGTTCGTGAACAACCTAAAGCGAAAAGAAGGCAATGAAAAGAGCTTATTGACTCGAGCTTTCAAGAATTTGCATATTTTGTATTTATAGTTGTCCATATGAATTTTAAAGTAGCAAAATTTATGTGAAATGGTTCATGCAAAAATTAATAAAACCTAGTACTAATACATTTTTTGTTTTTTTTTTCAAAAAACCATTCAACAAAAAACCATTCAATGGCTTATATGAACTTAAATCATAAGCAAAAAGAGGGTGATTAAATGAATTTGTGTGTGCATGCTTTCATTAAAGTTGAAAACCCCCGTTTATAGAGATTGATTTGTACTAATCAATTTAATCAAAGAAGTCAAACGTCGCAAATAATCAATCACACAAGCAGATAATAAACAATCACACGAGATATAGCGATTTTTACGTGAAAAACTCTAAACTAGGGTAAAAACCACGAGATAAATTCAGATTTAGAAAGATCAAACACTATTAAAACATTGACTACAAGATAATCTTATAAACAACTGTTGAATCCACAACTTACGAATGTAAACCTACTCCTACCGAGTCCACGTACACCAATTTCGTACTTGAGTGCCGCTGGAATTCACCTCCAGACTTCAAATACTGATGAATCTACCACCAGACTTCGAACCCTCGAGAATTTACTTAAGAGACTGTACGAACTCAAATGAATCGTTGAAGATTTGATTGACTTGATAATTGACTTGAACGTGCGAAAGTTAAAAGATCATCAAGTTGTTGTTGACTGGGTTGGGATACTTCTTGATTAACTAGGGAGGCTCCTTGGCGACAAAAATTTATTATAATCAAAAGAGCTCACTTAATAAAACCCTAACCATCTTATTTATATAGCTTCCATATAACGCAGAAACCCTAACTGTTATAAAAGCTGTTTTGCGTCCACGACTGATCAAGCGGTTTAAAGCAACTTGCAACATTTTTCAATTTTTTGCATTGTTTCTGCTGCACCTTAAAAAAAAAAATCAAGTGTTAAAATATTAAAAAATAAGATGAAAATAATTCGTCACAAATTTGCCAAAATATAATTGAATAAAATAAAGGACTAAAATTCCTAACAAAAACAAATAGTAGTTCGCTCATCGCTAATTTCGCCAGATAAACGTGGTTTTTGAAGCTTTGTTTCCAAGAATATTTAGTTTTTTAGTTTTTTTTTTTTAACAGAAAAGATAAATGTATTGAACTAAGCAAGTTTAGTACACTACCAGCCAAGTAAGCAGTATATGAATTGAAACCTTACTGGATTCGAAGGCTTGGTGTTAGCCTAGTTGGTGAGGCACCAACTGGACTACTGTACTTTGCCATTGACAAAACATCATTTTCCCTTCAACAAGCTCTCATCTCAGATACCATTATACTCGGGTTTCTATCCGAATCTGTAGTTTCTTCACTGCTTAAATTTGATGTATAGCATCATCTATAATGATTACACTTGACACCATTTTTTATTTTGCCCAAATTGCCACACTCACCTTGATTATTTCAGCTACGTCCTCCGGTTCCTCTTGATTGTATTAAAAATAGCTTTGTTTCTGGCTATCCGAATCGAGCAAATTTCAAAGAATAAGGTTGAGTTCCATAACTGCGTGTGCACATTCTTGTATCCTGCTCCAAACTACCAGGCTATTAGATTTTTAGGCTACCAGAGCATGCCCATCTAACCCCCCATCATTACATTATATTTGATTCCAGGAGTTAACATCACCAACCAACAAGTGATGATATGCAGTTTCTAAGTGAAACATACAGGAGACACATTGTTTGTTTGCTATTGGTGGAATTATATTCCATCTTACCAGCAAATCCTTGGTTGGAATCCTCCCTAAAGAGGCCTGCCAACAGAATATCAGGCATTTTGGTGGAGCAGTTTTCCCCCAAATGAATCTAATAGGGTTTTTTTCCATGTCCAATTTTCTCTAAAACAATCTGCATGTTCTTTTTTCCTCTCCATTGTAATTTGGCAGGCTTACCAGCATCAACTACACATTCATTAAGGTCCACTTTACATCCTGCCATTGCTCTTGTTCCCATTCAAACAGACTCCTCCTAAATATTGTGGCTTTCTCATTTGCTTAAACAGGGTTGAACGTACCCACCATAAAGATATCCTTTTGGAAGATTAACATAAAAATTCTCGGATGGCTTTGTTGTAAAGATCTTACTCCTCCCCACGCATCTTTCTAGAACTTTATCTTCATTCCGTTATCAATATCCAAGTATAGGTTGGTCCTCAGGATATTTCCAATTTTAGTTTTTTGTGCTCCAATTGATACAATATCCTTCCAAATTATTAAAGCTCTTTTTTTCCCTCTCTCTATCCCTTGGTATCATTCCCTGTCAAAGCCATTATATTACGACAAATAACCCTTCTCCATAAGGCTTTCTTTTCCCTCCAAAATCTCCACCACCATTTGGCTAGGAATGACTTATTCTTTAGATTAAGAGATGTCTATCCTAAACTTCCATGTATTTTACTTGTAAAGATTTTCTCCCACCCTATTAAGTGAGCCTTTCCTTTCCCGTCCTCTTTCCCCCAAAAGAAACTTCTTTGTAATTTCTCTAATTGATCCTTCACTGCTGCATGCATCTTGAATAAGGAAAGGTAATACATGGGCAGAGATTAGACATGGTTGCTTTGATTAGGGTTAATCTCCCTGCTGTTGATAGATACATTCTTTTCCAGGATTTGAGCTTCTTCCTAACATTCACCACCACTAGTTCCCATGTTTTGATCCTACGAGGATTGGCTCCAATTGGGAGTTCTAAGTACCTAAAAGGCATTTGGCCTACCTTGCATGTCAGCTCCTTGGCCTTCTCTACTATTTCTTCTCCTTGTATTTCCACTCCACACAACAAACTTTTGTAAAAATTCACCTTGAGACATGAGATTAGCTCAAAACATCTAAACAGTTTTGTTATGTTTGATAGTTCATCAGCCTCATTGTCGCTAAAGATAATATTACACATCCATTCAACCATTTGGTCAACTTCTCTCCAAACTCCATTCCCCTTAGCATGTCCGCTACATAGTTCCAACTTACATTGTCATAAGCTTTCTGAAAATCAATTTTGAAAACAAAACCCCCCTCCTTTCTTTCCTCTAGAGGTTTATAATTTCATTGGCAATAAGGACATTGTCAAGAATTTGTCTTCCCTTAATGAAAGCCGTCTGTAGTTCATAAACTATCTTGTGCATCACACTTTTCATTCTATTGGCCAAAGTTTTGGATAGAAGTTTATACACTGCTCCCACCAAACTAATACATCTATATTCATTAAGTCCTTGTGGACAAGCTACTTTTGGGATGAAAGCCAAGAAGGCAATATTAATCCCTCTATTAGCTTCCCATTGGAATGAAATTCCTTCATATACCTCATAACCTCACCCTTAATCAAAGGGCAGAACTTCTTTATGAAAGTGAAGTTGATGGCGCCATCAGGTTCAGGTGCTTTACTTCCTTCACAGCTTGAGCTAGCAACACAAACTTCCTCATCTGTGAATTGTCTTTTCAGATCTAATTTGCAGCTTTCATGTATTCTCTTCCTCAGATCTCTTTTGATTTTTGGTCTGTCCTTGATATCTTTTTTGAAGATTATTGAAAATTTCCCCACAATTGCCTCTTAAATCTCAGCTGGTTTGATCAGGAGCTTTCCTTCATACAGTAGCACCTCTTTTTTGCTACAACATGAAAGAATGCTGTGTTTAGATCACCTTATTTCAGCCAATTCATTCTAGCTTTTTGTCTCCATACCATTCATTCTCTTGTGCTTTCCTCCCGTTTGACTTTTCTCAAGATGCTTCTTCTATTTTTTTCATCCCTCAATAGGCTTCTTTCTTCACTAAGAACCTCAAGATAATCAAGTTCCCCTGTGGTTCATTTTATTTTCTTTCCAATATCTTCTTTTTCTTTTCTGTTCCAGTCTCTAACTGCATGCTTAACATTCTGTAGTCTTCACAGCACTACATAGCCCCCTACTCCTAATAACAGCTCTCCTTACATGTCTCCTTTATTAAGGCACTAAATTTAGGTTTAAGAATTCAAGGACGAGTTTTCTCGAGTTGAGAAGAATGATGCAGGCGTCATTTTATAAATTTTTAATTTGGTTGACCCAAAATAAGAAACACCTAATGAAGGCATTTTCCACGAAATTAGACATAAAATAAGAAAAATAATAATAGAATTATTAAAAAGATAAATTTAAGATAAACACAATTTTGGCTACTAAAAGTATATAAAATATGCCAAAACAGGCAGCTTGAAAAAGAAACTCCCTAAAGAAAATGCCATCATGTTTGTTAATTATTATAAATAACGTTGATAGGGCTAAATCAGGTTTTAGTGATTATGACAATTCTGAGAGATATCTCTTTATTTTAATTCTCTTAGTTTTTTTGAATCAATAAAATTATTAAAAGCTTTTGTTTTTAGTATTTATTTTTTTTTAAATGAACTCAAGTCCATATTCTTTTTTCTTTCTTTTGCATGTTTTCGGTAAAGCATTACATATCTTTTTTATGCTATCATTTTTTCATTCTTATTTTTTTCATTATTATATAGGTGTTTGGCAAAACTTCTGTTACTGATTTTTATTATAAATTATAATCTTTTTTAAACACTCACAACTTCTGATACAATTTATAACTATTTTTTTTTTATTTCAGTTACAAGTTACAATTTTTACCAAACACTCACAACTTTTACTACAAGTTACAATCTATAAGTTTATAATCTCTCTTTATATAATAAAAATATATATAAAAAAATAACAAGTCTTAGAGAAATTTCGTCACATAATTAATTTTTTCTTCTATTAAGAAATGGTAGAATTTTTTTAAACATTAAGTGAAGGATAAATATATAAACTTAAAACAACTGTACATAATTTTTAAAATTTTGTTCAATCTCTCGTTTAGTAGTAGACTACTTGTTTTATTATATAGTAAATTTATTTTTTATCTACTTTCGATGTGAAGTAAGAATATCTTATAATCACATCTTTTTAATTATAATTTACAAATTTATAATTTCGACTTACACTTAGCATTCTTGATATGATAGGGGTTGATGAAGCAATAACAAACACGCAAAATCACTCATTCAATTCAACTTACAAAGCGAAACTTCAAGCTTCATTTCAAGTTCATGCAAGTTAAATTCAATTTCCATTTTTCTTAATTCCATTACAATTCGTGTTAAGTTCATCTGCTATACATTTTCTAATCCAATATCCATTACCAATTCTTTCACATCACTCCTTTCGAGACTGTAAAAATTTCCAGTCCCTGACATGCCCGCAAGCACATTTCAGATGATTATATTGGGTGTATATTTTATATTTTGCATATTTGTATAATTAAAATTTTATTTACATGTATTTGGACTGAGTTGGAGTCATGAATTCATAAGTAGTCTAATCCATGTAGGGATTTATAATTATATGGGGTTAAGTTTTTAGAGTTTACCTATAAATAAGACTCTATAATTCTAATTATTTGTGTGGAGAGAAAATGATATAGGGAGAGATGAAAAAATACTGGGGGCACGGGAATAACCTTTGAGCGAGGAAACGAGATTTGTTTCAGGACTCGGGTTGTGGGTGTCGGGTTTTGGTGTATTTTTTATCTCAAATTTGTACATTCTACAATTATAGTGGATTATCTCTCGCATCCGTAGACGTAGGCAGATTGTGTCAAACTACGTAAATTCTTGTGTGATTTTTCTTTGATATGTGTAATAATTTTTGTTTCTATTCGCATTCGAAAATTGGTGTTCAAATCATAACAGGTTATTGGTGGTGTTTAGCAAAGTTATTGTTAGTAACTTATAGATTATAATAAAAATTGTAAGTGTATGGTAAATATTATAATTTGTAACAAAAATAGAAGAAAAAATAATTATAAATTATAGCAAAAGTTATGAGTGTTTTAAAAAAATTATAACTTATAACTAAAATTAATAATAAAAAAATAAAAAATATTAATGATAACATTTCTAAATACTTCCATTAATTCCGTCGGTGTGGCAGCAGAGAACTTGAGGCTAGTTTTTCTTCTGACACAGAAAAGAGGCCACAGCACCTCTACTCATTTCCCATGTTGAAAATCCTCCAAACAACCCAAAACAATTCCGGTTCTCACAGTACCTGTAGCCAGTTAGATCATGATCGATTCAGAAGTTCCACATGTGTTCCAATGAGCATCCATCACATATATAAAAGGGCAGCTCGGGTACGAAGTTTCCACGAATGTGGAGTCTGAAAAGAAGACGAACACGATAGGTCTATATATTAAAATAAAGGGTAAATTTTATTAATTTTTGATAAAAATAAATTTTTTTTTTGTGATTTTAAAAATTGTACTAACACCTTCTCAAGTTTGATTTTAATATCAAAAAAATTCCAACCGTTATAATTTTCGTTCAATTTAACGAAAACCACAAAACTGTCATCTTCGCCCAAAACCACCACTCCCAAATCGCCCTCCAAAAACAAAATTCTCGGCCCCCACCCTCCAAAACCACCATCAATAATAGTAAATAATAACTTAAACACTACGCTTTCTTCTGATATTCTTTTTGTCACAAAATTACTAATTAAATTAACATAGTCAAGTATATTTATTATATCTTTTTGAATGTATAACATTGCTATTTCATTCAGTTTTTTTTTGCTATTTAGTTGATTGGAGAAAAAATTTGATAAATTTTAACATTGAAATGCTCATTTTCGCTAAAATTATAACACAGTATAGTTAACAATACCTTCTATATATATACACTCCATACATTTGAAAAACAATAAAATAAAAAAAAATTGAATGAATTGGTAGTGTATACATTTAAAAAACAAGTATAGTAAATTAATATTTTTTTATTTACTTTTTTATAAAAAAGAACATGAAAGAGGAGAGATAACAAAATAAAAAGTCAAGATTATTTTAGTTTAATAGCTAAATTTTTAACACTTATACAAATATCACATAAAAAAATTGTATAATAGATTATACAATTTCATATTTCATTTTGTGAACATCAAATCAGAATCTTTGTTATTTAGATTTTATAAGTGTTTTAGAAGGTTAGAGGACGGAACACAATTATAAATTGGAAGACTACTTTCCAAGAAACAGCAACACAACTAAATATATATACCAGTGCGATTGAATGTGAGATTGACACGTGCACAGCCACGTATATATTATTGTACCTGCTATATAATTGTGCAGTACGGAGTCACAATAATCGATCTAAACGTGATGAAAATTACTTAGAAACAAGATTAGCCATATGATCGGATGGCGATAGGTTTTTGGTATTGTTAAAATTAATAATTTTTAAATTATAAATTATAATAAAAATTATAAGTATTTAAATAAATTTATAATTTATTATTAAAATTAGTAATAAAAAACTAAAAATTAATAGGAGAAGCTTAGTTTGCCAAACACCCCCTACCCCTAAATAATTCAGTCATGAGACAGCTCTTTTTATAATTCTTGTTCGGGATTGTTGGACTTTGATGAGAATGTGCAATTGCAGCCTATGCTTGGATCTCTTTAGGATGTTTAAAAAGTTTAGGTTTATAAAGGTTTAGTTTTTTTTTTTTAATTTTAAAAATAAAAAAATTAGAGTGTTTAAGATAATTTTTTTATGGTGGTTTTTTTTTGCTTTTTTATTTTAATGTCTAATATGTCTTTATATTTTTGTTTTTTAGTTATAGTATTTAGAATATTAGTACAATTTTTTTAAAATTTATTATTAATAGTAAAGTTGATTTTTTAATTAAAAATATTTTAATTTTTTACTCAAATAAAAAACGACGGTGTTCGGGAGGCGCATAGCATTTTTTTTTAATTGAAAACAAAAATGAAAAAAGGTTAGTTGGTTTTCCTTTTACTCAAAGTTGAAGCCAAACAGGTATAATTTTCCAAACAGGGCCTAAATTACATCCAGAGAGTGTTATTGCATTAAAACAAAAAAATACCGAGAAGAATAACATAATTACACACAAAGACACATGATTTATATGTTTCATTCAAAACTAAGATTACATATACACGGAGACAGGCAATTTCACTATTAGAAGGAAGACAATACAATACAAGATTAAAATCAATGAATATAAATAGTCAAAAACCAATTGAAGCCAAATAATTGTTTTTTCTAACGATCCAAAGTTATATTGGGTGTATCTCTTGTATTCTGTGAACACGTATAATTAAGATTTTATTTACATGTATTTGGACTGGACTGGAGTTATGAATCCATAACGAGTCTAATATATGTAGGACTTTGTAATTGTATAGCTAAGTGTTTAGGGTTGCCTAAAAATAGAACTCTATAATTCTAGTTGTCATGTGGAGAGCAAATCAGAAGGGTAAAGATGTAGAAAAAGATGAAAAAATACCGAGGACATTGGAGTAACGTTTAAGCGGGGAATCGAAATTTATTTCAGGGTTTGGGTTGTGAATGTCGAGTTTTGAGGTGTTTTTAATTTCAGAATTGTATATTTTACAGTTATTGTAGATTATCTCTTGCATTTGGAGACGTAGACATGTTATACCGAATCACATGAAATCTTGTGTAATTTTTCTTTAATATGTGCATGATTTTTTGCTTCTGTTCACGTACAAGAATTGATGTTCAAATTCCAACAAATTACACTTTCATAGACAAAGTTAAAAAAAAACACACATTTAAAATCATAGTGCTTCTATAATGAGTTGAGTCATAGATCAGACCGTCCAAATAATAATAAAGCTCCAAAAACCTAATAAGAGAGAAATCAATAGATGTCCATTCCCAGTTCAACTTACAAACCCTCAATCACCACTGAACCCTTCAATCGTTGTTGCCATTGATAACTACTTGTTGCAATTGATGGTTGGGGGATTAGGATTGGTGGTTCGTCTGAAGGGGATGGATTGCAACAGAATCCGATTCAATACCAGAGGATAATGAAAAAACTGAGTTGCTGTGGGCTGCAATGGAGAATAGATAAATCTCAAGAAAACAGATAAATTACTTAGAGATAAATTTATCTATTGTAAAATGACTTACCGATAAATTTATATGTTGCAAAATTTATTATAGATAACTTTATTTGTTGTAAAATTATTTAAATTTATCTATTGTAAAATTGCTTACTGATAAATTTATCTGTTGTAAAATTGTTTGTAGATAAATTTATTTTTTATAAAATATTTAGAGATAAATTTATCAAGAGGTAAATTTATCTGTTATAAAATTGCTTAAATTTATTTATTATTTTTGCTTAAATTTATTTATTGTAAAATTATTTATACATAAATTTGTCTGTTTGTTAGAAATAAATTTATCTCACAAAAATGTGCCCTACAATTATGGCCAATGGGGAGCTCTACAAATTCAAAGATGAAAGGAGAGCCGTGGATCTGGAGATCCAATTCCAAATAGAAAATTTGCTGTAATTGATATATATATATATATATATATATATATATATATATATGTGTGTGTGTGTGTGTGTGTGTGTGTGTAATCATTCATTCTTCGAGTTGCATGGAGAAGACAAGGCAGGCGGCGAAGAGATCGAAAGTTGAGTCGGCGGCAAAGGCATGGATTAGGAGATCCAATTTCAAAACTTTTCCATTGCACACCGGTAGAAAGGAGGAGCATATAGAAAGTGAGTGAGAGATGAGACTGATCAAGAAGATGAAGAAAGAGAGAGTACGTGGGTTATAAACAGCGAAACCCACGGGAGACAATTTTAGGACGCGGGTGATTTTATTTACGACGGTGATTTTGTTCATAAAATTAGTAAATATTAAATTAAAAAATTTTAGGCCTTAAAATTTTTAAAATAACGAACCTAAAAAGTTAGAAAAAAATTAAGTACACTGAGGCTCCGTTTGTTTTGACGTAAAATATTTTTTGATAAAATATTTTATTTATTTTTCATTTTTTAGTTGATAATATATATGTAAAATATTTTTTTTAGTAAAATATTTTACCTCATTAGACTAAATTTGACTTACAAAAAGTTAACTCGTAAGTTAATTTTAGAGTACGCATTTGGATCCTTCACCCAATCATTGCCGCATTT
>JAULJZ010180755.1:0-10390 GCA_032270985.1 Heliamphora pulchella | reverse complement strand
TAAGAATGAGAGAATGAAAAGCTGATCATTCCCACATGAATTCTTTCGGAATTCTTCACTCGAATCTTTTCCACCTTTAGTCACTCCCATCTCTTATTCTCATTTTTGAAATTTTAATCAAACACCAAAAAATACAATTAAAAAAAATTATTTTTACAAAATTATTTTACATGTAAAATATTTTTCATGATAAAATATTTTACGTCAAAATACACAGAGCCTAAGAGCCTAAATGCTGGACAAGGGCTAAGAGCTGGATGCATGAGTAATTATCCAAAGAATTTTTAGTGGTTAAGTTTGCAAGAGCTTCCTCTTGATCTTCGGAGGTTTCTAAGGAAGATAGGGCCGATGTTATTTTCAGCAGATTAGAAGCTAGATCTCCTCTCTCTTTTAAGGGAAATTTTTCTATGTCGGTAGGGTATGTTGGGGATTAGGCACGACGCTAATTTTACACATAAGCTACACGAGGTATGCGCCGAAAGATCTCCCGATTGAGTATCAACTATTGATAAAGTGATCATACTTCCCAACTCAAACATTGAAACTCCTGGACATGCTACATAAAAGAATTAAGATCATCCATTGGTGCAAACATTCATGACTAAATTAACAACTTAACCTATAAAGTTAGGGGAAAATTTTATGTACCTAGAAAAAGTAATTAGGATTTTACTCCGAAAGTGATTTATGAGTTCATAGCATTGTTAAAAATTGGACTTTATTTTTTATATTTTTTGTCACACATATTTTAACACACAATTTTAACACCTCAGTTGAAGATGGCTTTACATATCAGCCGAGTTAGTCTAATTACTGGTCAGAATGCTTACACATCTTTTGGAACTTATTAGAAGGCATCCCAATCCCAATATATATATGTACAATTTCTTGTTTATAAGAGCATCTGGTGGGAGATGGTTGTCCAGTGGAAACTAGCTCATGTTAGAAAGATTCACTCCTTGAAAGTCATCCATTTTTTCCCAACTCAGACCTAGAAATCAACTATTTTAGCAAAAGACATGGATGCCAAGATGGGAAACAATAAGGTTGTCATAAGGGAATTCAATGGAGACAAAGATGTTGAAGTGGTAATGAAGCTTGAGAAAAACTGTGAGGCTGAGGCAGGCTCTCGGAAAGGGGTCTCCATAATCAGTAACACCAACGGTGATCCTTTAAGCAGAATTAGGTTCTACCATGTTCGTGTTATGCTGGTGAGTAGAGTATTACTCAGGAGTCATGATGAATCTATACATGAAACATCAAACTTTGTAATAGTTTTGCCCTTTCCTTAATTCTATCTCTTACTGAATATTTATATATATATATATATATATATATATTGATAACTGGGTGTCCGGGTCCTGAAATTAACAGCCGCAAACCTCCAGTGGCCTTCTCTCTCTCTCCGTGCTACTTTTTTTAAAACCTTCAATGGATCATATGAGAATTTAAAATTGCATTATGTATCATACGGTCGTGTATCAGCTAATGTTAAGTTAATACATTAATAAATATCGACATCAAAAGTTTAAAATACATGTTATGTATGGATCGATACGATAGGCTAGAGTCAATATTTAAAATCATAGTTCATATACATGAACGTGCTTATATTATATACGTGTAAGTACGCATGGAGGAAAAAGCTAACAAGCTTGAAAATGAAGAACAGGTTGCTGAGCTGCAAAAGAACAGAGAGGTTGTTGGAATGGTTCGAGGATGCATCAAGTGTGTGGGGACTAAATTATGGGGAGGACATGTCAAGTTAGGTTGCATTCTGGGCCTTCGAGTCTCTCCTAGGCACCGGTACACTCTCTTTTCTCTCTCTCTCTCTCTGTATTTATCTATCTATGTATGTGTCTATCTATCTATTTGTCTACCTGTCTCTCTCTCTATATACACATATATAGTGATGGAGTGCCACAAGATTCAAAAAAATCACGTTATATTATTGAAACTAACGTGATTTACAAAAAAAAAAAAAAAAAATTGTTGCAAAAACTTCTGTAACAAGTTTTTGCAAAAACTGTAAGTAACATTGGCCATGTTTGGGTGTTTGACTTATTGGCTTATTTACTTATTAGAAAATAAGTCAAAACACAAATAAGTCAGTATGTTTGGGTGACAATTGGCTTATTTGCTTATTTAGCTTATAAGCCAGTTTATTTGATTTATTGGCTTATTTTGACTTATAAACCAGCTTATTTGGTATATTGGCTTATTTGCTTATTTGCATATTTTTGACTTATTTGTTTATCCAAACAACGTAACTTATTTATTGGCTTATAAGCCATAAGCCATGCTACCCAAACGGGACCATTGTTGTTTATTTATTAGTTAAACGATAGCATGCATTTTTATTGTTAAGGAAAAATATTGTTTTTCTTTTATCGGCAAAAAGAAATTTTATTAATTCAACAACTCAAACAAAAACAAAAAATGATAAGCTAATGCCCAAACAAGTATACAATCAACAAACAAGAAAAAATCTAGAAACTCAGTTAGGTGAGAAACCTACCAACTACAATCCGGAGGGAGACCTAACTTCCCTACCAAAACTAAAAACTATGGTCGACAACCTAAGCGTTAGACCATCCACCAAGCTACAGACTTCAAAACTCAAGATGAACAAAGGAAGAACTAGACATCCTCCACCTGAAGCTAATCTCACAGAAAGCAAGATGATTAAACCAACCCAAAACTCAGCAAAACAACACTGAAATTCTTGATGTTTAGTTAGACTCACAGAAGTGTAGTCTAATCAAACTCACTAACCAAGCACTCATCAACACCAGCAAAACATGCACCACCCATACATTTCATTGTTAAATGTATGTAATGTAGGAATAAGATTTAATTTTCACAAATGGGAAGAAAGCATGTAGAATTTAATCTACCTGTTCATCTTAATTTAATTGGCTTTTGACAATAATTGAGATTTTAAAGATTGGTTGTTACGTATTGTAACAACAGCTACATAACATTATTTTGATTCTCAAATATTAATATTTACTAATGAATCGATTGATATCATTTGATAATTGATATCGACTGATACATAACTGTATTACTAATGCCACTATTTAAAACTATCCAATATCATTATTATGTAAATGTCATCCACCGTCAAATTGTCTGTTTTTGATGTAGGCGGATGGGAATCGGATTAAAACTTGTCCAATCAGTTGAAGAATGGATGATGAGAAATGGCGCACAATACACTTTCCTAGCCACAGAAGAGAAGAATGTTGCCTCCAGGAATCTTTTCACTAGATGCAATTACATAAAATCAAGCTCATTATTCCTCCATCTCCAACCACTTAGCTTCCTCTCCAAAAATCCGACTCAACCTCAAGACATAAAAATTGAGAGGCTAACTATAGATCATGCCATTTCCTTCTACAACAAGTATCTCCAATCCAAAGACATTTATCCTGCGGATATCGACACGATCTTGAAGGACGAACTGAGCCTCGGATCGTGGGTATCTTACTTCAAAGAAGAGGGCCAGATTGGATTAATGCATAACAAAGAGAAGAGAGGTCATGAGATTGAGACTCCAAGATCTTGGGCTATATTTAGCATATGGAACACTAGTGAAGCTTATAAGATTCAAGTAAGGTCATCACATGAGCTCAAGTTTTTTCATTCAAGTCTAAGCCATGCAAGAGATAAGATATTCCCTTGCCTCAAGATGCCAAGATCATCATCATGTCAATCACTTGAAAAACCATTTGGGTTTCTCTTCCTTTATGGGATTCATGGGGAGGGAGAGAAGGTTGGGGAGTTGATGGAATCCATGTGGGGTTTTGCTTCAAGATTAGCTGAGAATTTGGAGGATTGCAAGGCAATAATGATTGAGTTAGGGGTTTCTGATCCTGTGAGAGAGTTTGTACCCAAGGGGTCTACCATGTCCTGCATTGATGATATTTGGTACTTCAAGAGAGCGATTAATGGCCCTAGCTATGATGACGGTGGCTTGACCGGGGGCACCAAGGGAACCCTGCTGGGGAATGTGTTTGTGGATCCAAGAGATTTCTAGCTAGCTAGGTTTAATTACCAAAAATTTCATGTGCCATAAACCTTAGCTTATAGGGCTAATGCAAGGTTGGGAATATTGTCATTAATCACATGTATGGCAAATAACTTGTTCCTATGCGAGATGTAATGTTGTCGTGAATAACTTGTTTCTATGTATTCATAGACTGTCACGAGACAGTGTATATATTCTGTAATGATAAACCTATCTTATAGCACGTGAATATGATATAAACGTGAGGTCTAATGCATATTTTTAGCCTACCTTTGGCATCTCTAAAGACCTCATTAACTTTTCTATACTTATTTTTTTATAAAAATCCTATGATATTCTAATATTCTAAATAATATGATTTTTTTCTCTAAAAAGTTAAACCTCTAATTAAAAGCCAAGTTTTTTTATTGTACTAGTTATGTAACTTTTTCCTTTGGTCTATGCATTCACTGTCGCCATGAAAGAGCAAAGATATTTAACCAGCTAGGACTGAATTATTTTAAAAATATCTTAGAGATGGCGAGTATTAGATTTTTTTTAAAAAAAAATTAGGGAAAGGGAGTGAACCTATATAATATTATAAGAATTGAGACTAATACTATAATCTATAATAGGATTTTTTCGAAACATAGGAGTGATGGCCCCCCTATCAGATTCCCTTGATCTGACCTGAAATATCACTATATTTCTTATCTTAGTGTGTCCAAAACTCGTAGATCTAACCATGTGTCACTTGTATAGAGATTTGTCATTGTTTGATATTGTTCACATAAATTTGAGTACCCTTTTATTGATGTTTTGTGGTTGAAATCTCAAAAGACATGTCCTTCTAAGGCAATGCAAGATTGAGAAATATCTTTTTGACAATTATATGGATAGGGAATAACTTGTCCCATGCATTTATATACTATTGCGAGATTTTATTTTGCATAATGGTACAATACGGGAGCCCCACGTGGATACCATTACACCATGAGAGAGGCCACAATACGTCCACGTTGGGGCACAAGTACCTACTCTAGGCACATTGAGTGTTACCAAGAACAAAAGATAGTTTTAAATAGAGATGAAATTGTGAATTATTTTTATAAGATTAGTTTTAAATAGGGATCGATGTATTGTGAATTATTTTTATAAGATCTTAGATGTCAGATATTAAAGTTTTAATTTTTTCAAATTAATTAGAGGTGATGAACTTATATAATTTTAAATATTTGAGACTAATAATACTACAATAATGAGCTTTATTCGATAAGTAGCGTTGCCACCGCCGTTGGGTTTGGGTTTGTCCTTGAGTGTCACTATATTTTTCATCCTAACGTATCCAAAGCCGCTAGATCTAAGCATAATTCACTTGTACAGAAATTGGAGTCCTTGTTTAATGCTGTTTAAATAAGATTTGAGAGTACCTATTTGTGAAATGTTTTGTGGTTGAAATCTAAAAAGACAAAAGCTTTTGGGACAGAGGAAATTCATTGGGATCGACTGTTAATGGATGCCTAAGCTTTACCCAATATGTAACTTTCTTTGTTTTTTGATTACTACATAAATAGCAATGTGAGGTTGGCACTGACCCTCTGGATTAAATGATGTGTTTGATTTAGTTTTTTTTATACAATTTTTGTGTGTGCATTAGTCCAAATAAGTGTACTTTTTAAATTCTTCTCATCATAACAAGAGAAAAGCAAAATACCAAAAATAAAGTAAAAAATCAGATAAGGCAAAAAAAAGCTAACTTTTTTCGTATTTAATGAATTTTTTTCAACTTTGGCCAGAATGGGCATATATTTTTTAGACACCTTTCATTACGAGGAACTGAAAAAGTTAAAATTAAACAAAAAATTTAAGAAAGAAAGAAAAAAGCTCCAAATTAAGAAAAAGCCATTAAGCTTTTTAAACCAAACATAGGGCAACTCCTTTTGGCTTCACTCTGTGAGGAACCCCAGGCGAATAGTTGCTATAGCATTTTTCAAAACAATCTGAGACAGATTTTACTGTGCTTGCTTCATTAAATCAAACAGTGCTTCCCTATTATTTTGGTGATACAGTAGAAAAATAATAGGCCAATAAGAACAGTAATCAGTGAAAGGAGTGAACTTGACTCACCTTCGTCGGCTAAATAGAAGACAAAGTAGATCGTATTCATCTAGTTTTGGTTGCACTTATTAGTGCATCTCATGCGGCACTTGCCTAGGAGCGGTTAGAGCATTACCAGAGCAACTGTAACAAATCTGAGTATTTAGAGTTATGAAAGTGTTTTCGAGCACATATTGTCTTTTATGACTCGTACTTCTTTTAGCCCTTACCCAATCATATTTCCAACCATCCTCCAACAAATTAAATCCCCTTTTGAATCTCCTTTGGTGGGATTAAGATTAAGCCATGGCTGGTCCCATTCTGTCAAGTCTCCTCTCTAGTTCCTAAGATTGGATTATATTAAGAATTGTAGTGCAATTCAGACCCCTATTTATTTTTCCAACTAAAAATCAGTGCAATAATACAATCCCTTATTTGTTTTTCAACTAAAAATTAATGCAATACAGTCCCCTTGTTTATTTAGACAACTAATCTTCCCTAATAGATTATTCGATAAATTATATAGTATGTAAAGTATTAAATGAGGGATAATTGATAATATAGGAATTTTGGTATTTAGGGAGATTAAGAATTTTGAACTATTTTCCTTCTTTATACGACAACTAAAATAATTATATCCTATGATTTAATTATAACTAATAAAATTTAATCTTGCCGTATAACTAATACATTCCAATAACACTACATATAACTAATACAATTCAATTCTACTATTTATCCAATCAATTCAGAAAATCAAACGAGACCCTAGTGAATTCTCACACCATTATCCACTTCTTGATTGCGACCCAATTTAGTACTTTCATTATCTTTATATCTAAAAATACTACTTTTTAGTTATGAGAATGTAAAAGTACTCTTTAAGAAAGGCATTATCGGTCATTCCTTGTTGAAGTTCTTTTTTGTCAGGTAGGCAATGCGCCTTAAGGAGAAACTCACAAAGCTATCCTTCCATGCCTCCTCTCGCATTTCTCGCCTTATTTAGATCATCTTTCATTCTTGCAGAGCATCTTCCATTCTTGCTTCACCAACAGACAAACAAATAGGCAACCCGATAGATTATGGCTTTCTCGCTAATAAAAAGCTCCCACATGTGATGAATTGCTTATGACGACCTCATTCGATTTATATAGCCATACCGTATAAAGTGCAAAATTTGTTATATTTTAATAGTAGTAGCTAGATTCAAACAAGCATTCCAATGAAAAGATCCTTTTGGGAGGACTTATGAAACTACTGATGCAAGTAAGAAAATGAAGCTACATCTTAAGAGCTAGAAAGAAATACATCTAATACACTACCTCAACCAGAATCAATTCCAGCAAGACCATAGCCCGTAGGTTGGTTCTTAAAAAAGATAAGGAAATCAAGAATTTGCAACACCCACCTATTCATCCCAGATTTGCTTTGGCCGTATTACACAAATATCATTCCCACCCCAACAAGAAGTGAGGCAAGATGAGATTTATTTCTTGTCATTATCATCTTCAAGTATCATTAGTATCATTTCATTTAAAGTTGACAAATTATTCTGCTATAACTCCACTCCTGCTACTTTTTCAACTTTCTCCTTCCTGCCTTCCCGATAAAGAAACTGAAACACGACACCACCAACCGTCCCCACCATTGCCATTTCTCGTCTGTAACCGAAAACCACACATATTTGACTTCCCAGTTTCAGATGGAGCTTCACTTTTTATCAACCTCCAGAAGCACGGCTGAGATAAACCCAGTCCTTACATCTTTAGATAAAAAATAAAGTCACTACAGACTAATAATTATGCATTCAACCCCAACTGTTTCACGGTGCAAAATAGGAATCCAGCTCCCATCCTCTTGGTAGAGAATTGGAGAGGCCTTCATTCTTTTCTTATAGTATTTGAGTTGGGTCGACTTCCATAATTTGAATTGTTCACATCGTAAGGAATGCTGAGAAAATTATTTATATAAAAAATCAAGTTAATAGGAGATTCATAGCCACATAATTGGATCACATTATTGAAGTGGGAGAGCAGTGGTTGTTCCCAACATTTGAAATCAGAGTATGGGCTTCCGAATGATAAAGACAAAAAGGCAATTATTTTCATTAGAAAAATTGCTCTGGCCCAAAATATGATTAATCCGGCATGGACTACATGACATGAGCCCCCAGTAGTTTACCAAATAAGTTGATAAGCTAGGCATCTCCGGCCTACCAAGAAAAACAAGTGGTTTCTGGTCACAACAAGCTAAAGCTAAAATTCCATTAAAGAGCATTGCAATCAACTTGATTTTTTTGTATAAATGATCTTCTCAGCATTCCCTTTCTGGTCACAACCAGCTAAAGCTAAAATTCCATTAAAGAGCATTGCAATCAACTTGATTTTTTTGTATAAGTGATCTTCTCAACATTCCCTACCACATGTACCATTCACATAATTGATGTGAACCCAACTTTATTACTTTTAAGAGAAGAATAGAGGCCTCTCTAGGGGATTCTCAATTCTTTGAGATTTGGGGAGGAGTTAGACTCATAAAAAAGTTGACGATACCTGCCACAAATTTCGCATCGACGTTTCACCTCCAGAAAATAACAATGGCATGAAAAAGAATTCAGTTGAGAAAATTTGAAGTATGCAGAAATAATACAAAACAGACCACTGACTTACCCAATGTAAACAACTTGAATTCATTAATATGTTCGTCGGAATGAAAAATAAAGAGAGATGAAGCTTACAACTTATGAAGTCATGATCCCTCAAAACAACAAAGAAAGCTAGTTTACAAACTTATTATAAGCCTTTAATACGAAGAGGGAAGACCTTAATTGATTATAAATTTTTGAGGATATATGCTCACATTAATGATTATTAGTCACACAATAAACTTGAAACAATTCTGAACTCAAATTTACCTTTTAACTGATTGATGAAATAGCTGTGCTTTCTGTTCCCAGCTACCCATTTAATTCCTTCAACATGTCTGGAGAAGCCTTCTGATGCTCAACTCCATTTCTAATATAAACTGAGATGCACCTGCAATTGTAAGGAAGAAGCTAACTTCCGCCCCATCGTCTCTTTCGCACTGGCCTTTGTTGTTCAGTCTCAATCGTTTCAACTACCGGAACAACATGAGGTTTGGGAATCCTGTCAGTTTCCTTTTTCAGAGTCATCGGTTCTTTAAAGCGCTCTCTTCGTTTCTCCATCTTTGCCATCACCTCAAGAATCCTAGGGCTGTCATAACCGTCACCAACCGTGTCCCCCCTCACAGCATTTTCATCTTGCAAACTTTTTTTCTTCTCACCACTGCTTTCTGCACAATCTTCAGATCCAAAATTCTTGACTACAGGGTTCTGATTTACTTCTTCTGTTATTATTTGACCTTCCTCAATATCCAAAGCTTCATTGTGCTGTGTGACTGGAAATTTATCCACCCAATTCTCATAATTTTGGTTGATCTCAACTTTAGGCTTGCCAGCTCTCTTTGCCTTCTCCAAATGCAATGGGCTTGAATCCGCAGAAATCACCTGTTCCTTATCAATATTGTGATCCGTATTTTCATGCTTATCGCCATGCATTATACTTCCAGGATTGAAACATCTTCCAGAAGACTGCAGAGTGTATAGTCATAAGCAAATGTCACACAAGTATCTAGTTTCTTAAGGTTCATGCTAAACCTTATTGTCAGAAGAAATGAATAATAATTCAAGAAAATACACGCTAATGCAAAAAAATGTATCACAACACCCCTATATAAACAAATGACAGAGTTGAATATTCATTCTCAACTGCCAGAGAATACGGGAAATGAAATCCAGATCTTGTAAAGAAATCAGGTACACCAACAAGACATCCCAGTTTAAGAAAAAAAAATGATATTAAGTCCAGCTCAGGTGGTTTGAGTGGAGAGGGTAGATGTTACATACCGTGTGCTCATAGCAACAGGTATGAAAAGTATTCAAAATAAAGAGACTACAACAAAAAATACAATATAATAATTTTCCACAAGCAAACTGCAAATCTACAGTGCAACATTTGCTGCCTCATCCCCCATTTTGCTGCAAAGTCCTCATTTCATAGGAATGACAATGTATAAGGCTCAGCTTGACTTACCATTCTCCAGTTACTTCCTATAATGGATAAAACTGAACTTCTATTCTCCCTCTCATGCACCGAGATATCACCCAGTCCCCCCCCCCCAAAAAAAATAAAAATAAAAATAAAAACACAAAAACACAAGAAAGAAAGAAAGAAAGAAAGAATTCTGTCATCCACAATAATC
>JAULJZ010180746.1:0-22503 GCA_032270985.1 Heliamphora pulchella | reverse complement strand
CGGGATTAAGAGTTCGTGCAATACATGATAATACGGGATGTGGATCAATTCATATAGTCAGTATAGAATTGATCATCACGTTGATCCCGCTCAATACACTTCAAGTGTACTAACACATCGAGCTGAGCATCGAATTCCCAAAACCTGAATTCGACCCGTTCGACTTAGCCAAGACCAGCTACTATAACGACGTGCTACAATCGTACCAATGGAATGTCCAGGTCCATTCCGATTGTGAGCCTACCTGTATAATCTGTCAGAACCTATGACCCGATCTTCCGTACAGCATGCACCAAGTCAAATACTGGACAGAATATACGGACTATGCATTCATTTATCACCAATATAAATATGAAACCACGATTGCAAAAACATCTCAAATGTTTCACATTAATATGTCAGGAATCAAGAATAAAATAATCTAAAAAGAAAGGCTTTTCAGTATACATTCCTAACATCGAGCGCACTGGTACCCGAGAAAAAACCTAGATTTTCTCCTATTTTGAGTTCCTAATCTCAATATCCTTAAACCATCATCAAACATGTTTTAAATCTTTATTTCCATCCCAAATACATTGGATTCAAGTCTCATAAACCCTTTTTATGGAACAATTTCCCAAAATCATGGTTTATCATTTCTCTAAAACCCCAATTTTCATGAGAACCCAACTCTACTCACACATAACCCTATCAATCCTTCCAATCATGCATGAAATCTGCTATATTTTACTCATATAAACAAATTATCAACTCAAACCAACACAAACATGCGAGAAAATCTAGATCCTACCTTAGATTTGCTCAAAAACTTGAGATTACACTAACTTCTCCCTCCTAGGGTTTGGACCTTGGGTGTTCTTGCCTCCTCATAGCTTTATCTTTAATTTCCACGCTCCAAACCTTGATTTCTACCTTTGCTTGCTCCCAATCTAGTTTCAATCTTCAACTTAAGGGATGGAGGATTAGGGTTTTCATGCGTGTGGTGGTGGCCTCTCTCTCTAGGGAGAGGAAGAACAGAAGGGAAGAGGAGATGGTGAGGAGAAAAGAGAGAATGGATCTCTCACATGTGGTTGACATATATACATATATATACATCATCAAATCTCTACAATGTTCGAGAATACTCTAAACATCTTTTGATAGCCCACTCGAGCGGACCCCCACCGCTCGAGTGGTGATCCCTGAACCTGAATTCCACGAATTTTTCCAAAAACTCAACTCAGACTTCTAACTTTGCTCACATTTTATTATTTGAATCTCTCCCTTAACTTAGCCATAACAACATCATTTATTATCATATATCTCAATTTTACTTTCACATATTATTAATTCAACCGTTAACAAGCAAAAATTTTAGAGCACTCATGCTCAAATTTAATTTGATCTCTTCTCTTACCGAAAATATTAAAAAACAAAATAAACAAGTACCAGATCTTTACAAGACATAAAAATCACACTTAGATCATATTTCTAAATTTAGTTATGATAAATGAAATTTCGGGGCAAAAAGCCTAAATTGTCCAGAAATCAGGCCTTTAAGGGTCTTTGTTTCTTAGCTCATGGTATGTCAAGATTTGGTCCCATTGCTTTGCACGCATATGTTTAAGACTAACATATATTTGTTCAAGAACTTTTAAAAGCTACACAACTCATAGACACAAACATGCAAGCTCATTTCCTATCATAAAAATTATGAACCCCTATTCTCTCATTATGACGCCTTTTTGATCAATGTTTTGATTCTTGTTCTTGGTTGTATTTTAAGACATGAGTTGAGGGAGTTCTTGAGTGAGTATGAATAGAAAGTTTAGAGGTTTTACTTACATGTTTGAGGGCTTAAAGAGTGAAGATTTGCTTTTAGGACTTGGCTTTATGCTCCTTTGTCTTCAAAGACCCATTCTCTTGAATCCTCCTTCTTCTTCATTTTCTCTCTAAGTTCTTGATGAAGTCTTAAGAGAACTAAGTCTGGTCCCTCCCTCTCTCTATATTGCTAAAAATATCAAGGACAAGAGGGTGGGTTTGGTCTTGGTTTTATAGAAAACTAGGGTAGTGGAAGTAATTATGGCTTGGTAAGCTTTTATTTAATTCTTTCCATTTCCATAGGTTGCGTGGCATGGGGAAGACCATTGAGACTTGCAAATTCAGATTTTGGGTAGTAGGGATTTTGGCTAGGGTCAGTTTGGGGCAGTTAAAATGCTTATTTGCTTTAATTTAGGGTTTAAGCTAAGTTTTGGTGCCCAATTGTGCAAGAAAACGCCTACAAATTTAATTTGATGTATCTTTTTGGTGTCTCTACCTACTAAAACCTATTATTTTAGTAATTCTATGATTAATTTAGTATTTCCATGAATGATCATAACTTTTATAGCAATTGATTAAATATGTGTAGGCATTTAAGTCAAATTAAGATAGTTTGACTAGAATTGGCTCTTTGACTTATTTAGTGTGTAAGAACTTCAATAAGAATTTGTTTGTTTTTGTTGGCCTAAATTATTATATTATTATGTATATTACTTGTTTAGATAATCTTAGGACATTATAATGCTTGATTTATACAATTTTTTCTTATTTTTTGTGCTTAAAAAGGAAAAAAGTAACTTTTTGGGCACCAATCACAAGGTGGCCAGCCACTTAGGGGTATTTTTGTCATTTTTGTTGTTATTTTGTCTTTTGCTACTTAATTGTATTTAAATATCTAATTTAGAGTGTCCATGCGTCAAAATTTAAATTTTTAAGATTTTTTGTTCTACTAGGGTTAAAATGGTCATTTTACCCTAATTATGAGAATTTTTAATTTTTAACCGTATATTTTATGTTATTTATTTAATTTAGAATGCTAGAAGTCTTCTTTGAGTAGTAGGGTTTTGCCTCTGAGCATTTGATCTCTTTAGGATTTTTTGGTCGAATTAGGGTTTTTGAGCTTTTAGTAATCTAAGAACGTGTTGGCTTATCGTCGCTAATACTAGAATTTGGGCTAGATCGCTACACGGGTCGTTATAAACTGGGTTGTTACAACTACGGTCCGAACTGGGTTGTTACACGTTGAGTTTAGATTTATATAAATTAATTGCTAAGGCAAAATTTAAGGTTCTTATGATGAGGTTAAATACATCGACTTAATTGTTTGTGGATGAGAGAGTCAAGAACCTTAATCCAAATCAAAAGTTCTTTAAAGGTTTGATTGGTCCGGATATTGTGTTGGAAAGTGTCATTTAGTTTGTTGAACCTTAAACTTTAACGACTTAGAGTTGAAACATAGTTTAAATTATGAATTAATGAGGTGAACTACGAATTTGACATAATCAAATGGGTACTAATTTGGGACTTTAACTAAAATTTAGTTTCTTGTCGATTAATAATTAGAAGATTAAATAGATAGTTTTATTGTGACACATGGGGGTTACGGCTAGACTTCGCACGAGCTTATTGTTTTCAAATTAAATTTATGGTTTAATTATAACATACAAAAAGTTATTGAAAATCCTAATGCATTCATGATTTCGTGTCTTATTTTTATAGAAATGGTTGAAAGATGGAGAAATAGTTGAATATATATTTAACTTGGGGATGCATTCGTGGATGGGATTGACATAGGTGAGTGAGTGGGTTTTACAAACAATGGATAAAATTGAGAAACTAAAATCTCCATATTGATTATATAACTTGTGGGTTAAAGAATCGTGGAATTTCAAAGAAATTTGAGATCTAGCTATATGAATTTACAAAGCTTTGACCATAGATTGGAAATTGAAAGGAGAATTGAACTCCTGGATGAATGGGGTAAGGAACCAAATGATTAATGATGAATTGAAGTTTTCAATGAAGGATATGAGTTATACTTCTTGCAACTTTGTAAATTGGGAGTTGAAATTTGTGATTCGATTTATATGAAGGTGAACTTTCTTTAATATAAAATTAGAGTTGGGATGGTAAAATTCATGAAATAAAGATTGAATGTGTGATTTACCTTGAAGAGATGAGAACTTTATATAGAAATCGAAGTGGGTGTTGTAATAAAGTTTGAATATAAGGTGTGTATAATACAAGGGTTATTAATTGACAATGTAGCAATAATTCATAAGTTAACTTATATGAGAAAGGACAGTTTAATCTCAAGACTTGGTTTGGGATTAATAAAGTGATTGAGAAAAATTTGATATGAGAATCTACAGTTATGTAGTGACACTATGTGGTTCCATTAGAAATAAATGAAAGGATATTTTTGAATTATATATATATGTGTGTATATATATATATATATGTGTGTGTATATTGCAATTAATTTGGAATTAATGAACAAAGAATAAAAAATTTGATCCATAATGAAATATCTTAAAGTTGAAAATTTGAATCATAGCTTAGGACCTAGAAATGTTATATAATATGGATGAATGATGAACTATTGTGTGTTTGTATTTAAATTTAATAGGAATATGCGAAAAATTGGTAATTGGATATATAGTTTAAGTTGGTAAAACTTAATTGCTAAATTCACCTAGGTTTCTGAAATTGGACCACGGGATGAGAAATGTGGGACTTGATGTGTGAGGACCCGGAACGTAGTTATTTTGTGCTTTCTTGTTTGTGGATAAGTGTGGTGATAGGATTAAAATTGAATATGGGGACTATAAAATTTTGTTTATTAATGAGGGAACTCATAGTATGTGAAATGTAATTGAGATACATGATGATAAATAACAATAAGATTTTTGATGAAGATTTTGTTAATGAGTATAGCTTATTAGTTTAAAATCATGTGATAAGGGACACAATCTAGTTGTAGATGTAGAATTTGTCATATAATAGTATGATATTAACTTAGAGTGGAAATGAGTTATGAGAGCTAATATTAAAAAAGAAGAAAGTAAACACAATAGAAGACAGAAGCCAAACATAGCCCTAAGCAAATCCTAATTTCTCTAGAAACATGTGTGTGTGAGAGAGAGAGAGAGAGAGAGAGAGAGAGGGAATTATAAAATCAAAGGGTTCTCAAACTCCCCATTTCTCGTTGGTCTCCCTTATCTCTCCTCTTCTACTACGTTTTCTTCTTCCTTCATAGGAGATTAGCTAATCCTTCATATCCTAACCTTTTTATGTTTAATTAGAGGCCACCAAGAAAGGAGCAAAGGCTAGAATAAGTGATTGAGGCATCAAGGAGCAAACTAAAGTGGCAACCGAAACCATAGGAGGAAGAAAGTGGTGGAATCCCAAGGCTTTGAGCTAATTGAGATAGAATTTAGATTATCTTGTATGTTTTGTGCTGATTTGGGTTGATAATTTGTTTATATGAGTAAAAATCTTGTTGATTTCATGCATAAGTGGAAAACTCGATAAGTGTGTATGGGTTGAGTTGGATTTTTAAGAAAATTGAAGTTTTAAAAAATGATTAGCTATAAATTTGTGAGTTTATTGTGTAAAAAGGGAGCTTAAATAACCTATGATTTCATGTCTTTGCATCAATTTGGGTTTGGATAGGTTTTGGCTTCTAAACCTAGCAAAAATCAATTTTTCGACGTAGGACCGCTTAATAGGCCGATCGATCGGTCTATCAAGCGGTCATGGGCTGTTCTTGACATTTTCTCCAGGCCAGACCGCTTGATAGACTGGTCGATTGGTCTATCGCGCGGTCTGTTTCGCTGGTTAAAAATTTATTTTTTAAATTAGTGTCTCTCCCTCATCCAGACTCCAAAATTGGGTCATTTTTGTACTCAAATTAAAGCCCCCGAAAGTCTTCTTTCCAATGAGACTACTCTCACAACAAAATTCTTTTTGTAAAAAAAATTATGATTGAAAAAGTGAGGGTATGTCAAAATTTCTTAACTATTTTCACCCGTTTTTAGCCAAATGTTTTAGCAAAGCTATTTTTTTTATCATTCTTGAACCTTTTTTTTTTATCGAATTTCTAATTCCTTGGGTTAGTGGTGCACCTACCTAACTACACATGTGTTGGAATGCATGCTTAGAAACTGTTGGCTGGATTTTATTATGAAAGGGGGTTACAAACTTATATGTATATATATGTATACGCATGATGGGTGTACTCCTACTCTTTTAAAATGGTGTGATCATGATTGAATTAACCTTGTGTTGTTGACACTTGGTAAAGTGGATAAAAGAAATACGAATTACGAGAAATTACATATTAAAGGTTTATGATACACTTAAATGGAAAGAAAAGCTTGAGTACTAAGTAGAATGTGATTTGGAAATGATAATGTAAGAATAATTGGGAGAGGAACCAATGGTGGGTTGGACTCCCGGGTTGTGAAATGAATGTAGTTAACAAATAATGAACCGTATGGATTAATGTGGATTAAGTTGGGCTTGAGGCTTCGCGGTAAAAGACAGAAAACTTATGCAAGATGGGGACCTGGCCCACGGTTCAGCCCCCGAAATGTGGAGTTGCGTCGTGATGAGTTATAAAGTTATCTATTATCCAATGGCTTCGCGTAGCCTATTGGGAATAATAGGAAGGGGTTTCTATAAGCTGCGCCCAACACTGGTTCATTAGACGTGATACGGTTATGAGAAAACCAGGAGATAAAATAAAGAGTTAACATTGTGGAAAGCAATTGAATAAATGGAGACAAATTTTTGTGCGTGCGTGTGTGTGTAAAAAGAAAATGACTTGCTGGAATGTGCATATTTATCTCGGTTATACCCATCACATCTCACAAATCATGCATCACATTCGAGTTAATCTTTATCCTACGAGTTTCGGCTCATGTATGTATGTTTAACTATTTTAGGTTCCGAGAAGTAAGGGTGAGACTAGGGTTATGGATGATTTTTGGGTAGGTCTTATGACTGGAGCTAGAGTCTATTTTGGCTTATGTTGTATTGTACCTAACAATTAAAGGGCTGAATGTATTTAAATGATAGTTTATTGTTGAATGTATTATGCCATAACTTTTGGAAATGAATTTGTTTTGCAATTCAGTTCTATAGTCTGAATGAAATGAAGATTTACATGAAATACTTCTCTCGTGTGAAAACCTACCAATGAATATAGTTTATGGAAGGGATGACTTGGGGTTTAGATCACGGGCTCGGGGTTTGGGTCGTGACAGAATGGAATCTGAGCCAGGTTCAGATACCTTGGAGCCGTGGGAAGTGAGGACGACCTTCGTATGAGAATTGTTTGATGATATTAGGCACCACTACACGGCATGAATTGAGTACTTACATGGGATTGTGGTTGTGTTGTCTTACGTGTGCTGTGTTTATGTGATCATGGAGGTTGAGTCTTGGGGTGATGTGGCGTGCCATTTGGCGTATGATAAACTAGTTTGGGGTTTGAAATAGAAAAGTGTTTGGCTGACATTCTTTCTTTGAGAAACTTGAATTAGTTGCCAGGATTATCGCATTACTTTGAGGCATTCCCTCAGTATGTGTTTATGTGCTAGTGTGATTAAGTTTGAGTATGGTTAGCCCTGTTTGCGCTTAAATTGAATCTATTCAGGAAAGGAGTATTGATATGTTTATGAATTGTGTATTGACGATTGTCTTCTCTTCATATAATGATGCCTTTTAGGCAAGAAGGAGTTAGAGGTCAAGGTTGAGGTCACGGTCGCAGCCGAGGGCGCGGGAGAGCGCTAGTTCCTGAAGAAGGGGATATCAATGCCTCGCAGGAACTAGCTGGGGGTGCAGATGTGAATAACAGACTAAATGCTTTGAGGATCTTAATTGTGGCTAACCAAGGGAGAGCACAGGATGCAGATGCTAGGGCTGCGGTAATTGTAAGGGAGTTTCAACGTTTGAACCCACCTACCTATGCGTGATAACCTGACGCTGGAATGGAGACTGAATGGCTAAAGGTAGTCATCCGAATCTTAGATACCTTGCAGATAGTGGAGGATGACCTTAAGGTTGGTTTTCCTACCTTTCAACTCTGGGGGGAGGCAAATGATTGGTGGGAGTTTGTTAAGACGACAACGAATGGCACATAGGTGGTGTTTACGGCGGTATTCCTAGAAAAATATTTCCCTAAGTCTATTGGAGACATGTATAGAAAGGAGTTCCTAACATTGATACAAGGGAACATGTCAGTCTTGCAATATGAATCAAAGTTCACAAGTTTGTCAAAGTTTGCGCTAGAAATGGTGTCAACAGAGGAATTAAAGGCTAAGAGGTTTGAAAGGGGTTTACAACCCGTTATCTGAGAGAAAGTGGTAGGGTTTCAATTGAAGGTCTTTTAGGAGGTAGTTGAGACGGCCATGGTGATAGAAAGTACTATGGCAGACAATCGCAGGATCATGGAAAATAGGCTACCACCAGTGGCTAGGGCTTCACAATTTCAAGAACAACCTTACAAGAAGTGAAGACCGAAATAGGGCAATACTAGTTCGGCGCCGCAGAGATCTCATCAGACTCAACGCTCCACACCCACCCCATCCATGGCCTAGACGGCACGTCTAGTGCAGAGAGAATTTGATTGTTTTATGTGTGGGTAGCAGGGAAATCGGGCTAGAGAATGTCCACAAAGAAAGTAGGTACAGAGACAACAACAGAACTTGACCCAGGGATAACCTCAGGAGAGGGGACCTATCAAATGTTTTCAATGCGGTCGAGAAGGGCATGTTGGGCGTTAATGTCCGCAACGAAGAGCTAGTCAACCTATGGGTAGAGGACGGGGACAGACATTTGAAATCCAGGGAAGGGTTTGTGCTATAGTAGAAATTGGTACTTTGCAAAATCCTGAAATACGCAAGACTACTACCAGTACCCAAGTGATAAGAGGTGCTTTGTTAGTTTTCAATTCTTAGGCTGGTGTGTTATTTGATACTGGTGCATCATGATCATTTATCTCTTCTTCATTTGTGTCTTCTTTGGGTTTACTTGTTGAGATGTCGGTCGTTGTTTGGAATGTCGAAACACCCATCGGTTATAGTATAATGTTAAGATACATATGTAGAGGGAGCGAAGTAGTGATAGCTAATCTTCATCTCGTGTTTGACTTTATTGTGCTAAAGATGTTGGGATTTGATATTATTCTCGGAATGAACTGGTTAACTACGTTGTGTGCATATATCGTTGTGAGCGATAGAGGATTTTCTTGCGCATTCCAGAAGGAGGTTCTTTCTTTTACGTGGGGGACAAAGATGATAATATGATACCTTGACTAGGCGATGTGAACGATTTAGTAAATGTGCATACGATTCTTTCTACTATGTTATTAAAAGATGATTCTTTAGTTCGGGGAGAGCTTCCTCCGATAGTGAATGAGTTTCGTGATGTGTTTTGGAAGAATTATTTGAACTGCCGCCACACAAAGAAGTTGAATTTTCAATTGAGCTTATCCCCGGGACTGTTCCTATATCGGTACCATCATATCATTTTTCTCTGGCATAGTTGAGAGAATTGAAGATTCAGTTGCAGGAATTGTTAGACAAGCGCTTCATTCGCCCTAGTGTCTCGCCATTGGGTATTTCGGCATTATTTGCTAAAAAGAAGGACGACACATTGCGATTATGTATCAATTATCGAAAGTTGAATCAAGTTACAGTGAAGAATAAATATTCGATGCCCAGGATAGACGACCTATTCGACAAATTGAAGTGTTCTACGTGTTTTTTGAAGATCGATATGAGATCGAGTTATTATCAATTAAGGGTCTGGGAGGATGACATACCTAAGACCGCATTTCGTACCTGCTATAGACACTATGAATTTTTAGTGATGCCTTTCGGTTTAACGAATGCCCCCGTATCTTTCATAGATTTGATGAATCGAATCTTCCGACCTTACCTGGATCAGTTTGTAGTGGTTTTTGTTTATTACATTTTGATTTATTCTCTAACTCGAGAAGTCCATGAGGAGCATTTATGTGTGGCACTTCAACTCTTAAGAGAACACAAGCTTTATGCTAAGTATGAGAAATGTGAATTTTGGTTACCCGAAGTAAGATTTTTGGGACATGTTATGACGAAAGATAGAGTAACGGTTGATCCATCTAAAGAAGAGGCAGTATAAGACTGGAAAAGACTACAAAGTGTATTTGATATCAGGAGCTTCTTAGGCCTAGCACGGTATTATCGTCGTTTTGTAAAACATTTTTCTTCTTTAGCGTCAGCCTTGACACGACTCACTCGAAAGGGAGTTAAATTCACGTGGAATGATGCTTGTGAAGATGTTTTTCAAGAATTAAAGAACCGATTTACCAGTACGCCGATACTAATTATACTTGAGAGGGTCTTGGTTGTGAAGTATATTGTGACGCGTCTCATGCTGGGTTAGGGTGTGTTCTGATGCAGCAAGGTAAAGTTATGGCGTATGGATCAAGGCAATTGAAAACTCATGAATGGAACTACCTAACACATGATTTAGAGTTGGCAGCAGTTGTTTTTGCATTAAAAATGTGATGGAATTACCTTTACGAAGAGCGATTTGAGGTTTTTCTCTAACCACAAGAGTCTCAAATACCTATTTTCGTAGAGGGATTTAAATTTGAGACAGAGAAGATGGATGGAATACCTGGGTGACTATGATTTTAGTTTGCAGTATCACCGAGGCAAGGCGAACGTTGTAGCAGATGCCCTTAGCCAAAAGTCTTTGATGTCTTTAGCCCAGATCGTGATACGGGATTGGAAAATGTTAGAAGAGGTTGGAGAATTCGACCTTGACCTTGGAGGAGCCAAGGATCGTGTTACCTTGTTTGCTATGGTCGCACAACCTATATTGATACATCGTGTCGTGGAGGCCTAACAGCTTGATGAAGAGGCATAAATGTATGGAGAATGTGTTACTAACGAGGAGAACGCCAAAGGTTGGACCAATTTACCGAAAAAAGGCTTGAGATTTATGGGAAGATTGTTTGTACCTAAGGCTTGTCGTGAAGAAATGCTACGAGATTTTCACAACTCTCGACTCGCAGTGCATCCGGGAACTATAGAGATGTATCATGATCTTCGACGACAATTTTGGTGGAAAGGTATGAAAAAGGATGTGGCTTTATTGGTCGCTAAGTGTCTAACTTATCAACAAGTAAAAGCAGAACATCAACGGCTGGCGGGCACACTTAAGCCACTACAAGTTTTAGAATGGAAGTGGGAACACGTGACGATGGACTTTGTTTTATGCCTTCCTAGGTCACCGAAAGGACGCAACGTGACATAGGTAATTGTGGATCGATTGACAAAGTCTGCACATTTTCTCCCAATGCGCTCAACCGATGTCACGCCCCAAACACCTGGCTAACGCGAAAGCCCACCAAAATACCCATTTAAGGAAAATAGGTTTTATAGTTGATAATTAAAATGTACAACATTTGGATAAAAAATCCCCACAGTTCAACTCTCATAAACTGAAAGCATGCGTCTCATACATGAATAAGCATATCGCCAAAAGGCATATAAAACTAGCCTCGACAGGCGTCACATGTGTAAGTACATGTGTCAAAAAGGAAAAACTATAGCAAGTCTTTCATCACCTCTACAACTAGGTCAACTCATCATGCTCACCTGAAAAGATTTTACAGCAAAATCCCACACTGTGAGCCAAGTCCCAATAGAAAAATAAACAGTAAAAATTGTAAAGCAGGCTATGCAATTATACACACACGGGCTCAACCACAGGAGCCAAAAAGGTTTTCCTTCCAAAACCACAAGTTTGCATTAGACTACCACAAGTCTCAAAGGTTTTTATCTCATAAAAACCCACGTTTTCCATCTTTCAAACTATGCATATCATCCTAACAGATATCATGCCACAGTTAAGGGAAAGTTGTAAATAAAATAGTAAGCTCCACTCGGGCCACACAACCGAGGAGAAAAGATGTAAATGAAATCCTATGTACCGACTCTGCCGTACAGACAAAGGTAACAATGATAGACTCCTGTCCATTACTCTAGTCCTGAACCACTTAAGGCCTGTTAGGTAATGACAAGTTCTATACGGAGTTACAACGACAACGCCATTCACAGATGGAACCGACTTCTTTACGGATTTCCATGACCGATGGGAAAGCACCCAAACCACACACTTGTTTTTTTACGGTTTGCCATGACCGATGGACGAAACATAACCAAACCATGTTTACGGGGATTAACCCAAGGGACCATAGCGAACCTACTCTGCACACATTTTTGGACTTACACCAAGGAGCAATGGAAGCCCAACTCAAATCACACTTTGTCACGGTACATCTAAGGAAACATATAAAAATCCACCGTAGCTCAACTACAAAAATCCACAAAATCTTTTATATAAACATGTATAAAAGAGATCCAATTCATCAAAATGGAGATCTAAAACCATTTCCAACAAAACGTTTAAAAGGTGAGTCTCAACCCCGCGGGTTAGCTCCAAACCGCCAAAAAGACGTTTTTCACCATTTTCATAAAACACTTCGTTTTCAAACCTCTTTTGAAAACTATGGATACCACGTACCCAAAACATGCATATAACCGAGAAAAGGCATAAAAACCCACATTTATCCAAAAAATACGGTTACACATAAAAATCACATTTGATGTATTTTCTACCCGGTGAAAACACGTATAATTACACAAAACACCTTTATACAGTAGTAGGGTCTAGAATCCTACCTCGGAGAGTCAAGAACTCGACATCTCAAAATTGAACGGCGTCAGAACGAGAATTCGACTGGATGGATGCGAAGTCCTCGACCCCGATAGCAAGGATCCACAAAGGAATCAACAACAACCCAAGCCTCGGGCCTTGAAAGCTAGAGAGAAGACAGAGAAAAGGGTTTCTTAGCCTTGAAGAAATGTTTTTCCTGAAAAGCTCCGCCATTGCCGTTTTTATAGAAAACGAAAATTTTCACAGTTCAGTCGATCGAACCCCTGAGTTCAGTCAACTGAACTTAGAAAAAGGGGTTCAATCGACCGAATCCATCCCTCCAGTCGACCGAACTCCACAGCAGAAATGTGTTGTGATTTTTCAGCACAAAAACTAACCCAAACCACCTAACCAAGGTCCGAGAAAGCATAAAACACATTTACACTTGCTTTTCTACAACTTTAAAGCATAAACCATGCATCGATGCTATCATATACGGGAATAAAACTGTCATGTATATAGACAACGTAAAATCACAAGGTTCAGGGTCTCACAACTCTCCCCCCCTTAAGGAATTTTGCCCCCAAAATTCACAACAAGGTCACAAGGTGAACAGGTCTGGGTATCTAATACGCATCTCAGACTCCAACTCCCATGTCGCTTCCTCAGCCCCGTGATGATGCCATAAGACCTTAACATAAACAATTGTTCTGGTCCGCAATACCCGCTCATTCGTATCAAGAATCCTCACTAGACGCTCCTCATAAGTAGCATCCTCATCAATTCGCAGCTCAGCCCAATCTAACACATGTGATGGATCAGGCTCATACCTCCAAAGCATAGAAACGTGAAACACGTTATTCACAGATGCTAACTGAGGTGGCAAAGCCAAACGACAAGCAACCTCACCAATTCTGTCAAGGATCTCAAATGGTTCAATGAAGCGCGGTGATAGCTTCTCGCTACGACCAAATCTCATCAAACCTCTACGTGGTGAGACCTTCAGGAATACATGATCCCCCACTGCAAATCCTAAAGGTCGCCTCCTCTGATCTGCATAACTCTTCTGGCGGCTTTATGATGTCAGTAGGCGCAGGTGAATCGTCATAACCTTCTCCGTTGTCTCCCGTACCATCTCTGGTCCCAAGACTGTGGTCTCTCCCACGTCTGTCCAACACACGGGCGTTCTGCACGGTCTACCATACAAAGCCTCATACGGTGCCATCCCAATACTGGATTGATAGTTATTGTTGTATGCAAACTCTGCCAATGGTAGACGTTCCTCCCACGAACCGCTGAAATCAAGGACACAAGACCTCAGCATATCCTCCAGGATCTATATAGTCCTCTCTGACTGGCCATCCGTCTCGGGGTGGAAAGCAGTACTGAACATCAAGCTCATCCCCAAGGCCTTCTGCAAACTCTGCCAAAAGCATGAAGTAAAGCGCGAGTCTCGGTCCGAAACAATAGATACTGGCACTCTGTGCAATCTGACTACCTCCCTAACATACAAGCTACTCAGTCATTCCACCGAATCCCTCACTCGGATGGAGAGAAAGTGTGCAGACTTCGTCAAACTATCAACCACAACCCATACAGCATCGTGTCCCCTAGGTGACCGAGGAAGTCCTGACACAAAATCCATCGTGACGTGCTCCCACTTCCACTCTGATATAGGCAATGATTGTAGAAATCCTACTGGTCTCTGGTGTTCTGCCTTTACCTACTGACAAGTGAGGCATCGGGAAACAAACTAGATCACATCTCGCTTCATCCCTGTCCAATAAAACTGATAACGTAAGTCATGGTACATCTTCATGCCTCCAGGATGCACGGCAAGACGAGAATGATAACACTCACGTAATAACTCAGCTCGGTATGACTCTGGCATAAATAACCTGTCTGCTAACCTCAAACTCTGATCAAAACCCACAATCTAGCCTGCTGTATCCTCGCCATTAGCAACGCGGTCTCGTATCATCTGAGCCTCCTGGTTCGCCTGCTGGACCTCTAGTACACGCGCTATGAACGCTGGTCGAGTAACTACAGAAAATAAGGTGGCACCCGTCACCATCTCCCTGAGGCACAAATCAAACTCTCCAACATTTGCAAGCATGTCCCACTCACGTATAGCCACAAAAGCTAACGACTCGTGATATCTCCTACTAAGCGCATCTGCCACAACATTGGCCTTCCCTGGATGGTACTACAAGTCAAAATCGTAATCCTCTAACAACTCCATCCATCAGCGTTGGCGTAAGTTCAGGTCCTTCTGTGAAAACAAGTATTTTAAGCTCTTGTGATCGGAGAAAACCTCGAAATGCTCACCATACAGCTAGTGACGCCATGTCTTGAAAGCGAAGACCACAGCTGCCAACTCCAAGTCATGCGTAGGATAGTTCTGCTCGTGCGTGTTTAACTGCCGGGAACTGTAGGCTACAACCTTACCCTCTTGGAACAGAACACATCCGAGACCGTCATGTGAAGCATCACAGTATACAGTATACCCCAAGTCTCGCTCTGGAATGATCAACACTGGCGGACTAGTCAACCTCGTCCTCAACTCCTGGAAAGCTGACTCACAAGACTCACTCCAAGAAAACACAACTGCTCTCCGCGTCAGACGCGTCATCGGTGCAGCGAGTCTAGCAAAGTCCTTCACGAACCATCGATAGTAGCAGGCTAGAGCCAGGAAACTACGTATCTCAAAAACACTCTTCAGTCGCTTCCAATCGGTCACAGCATCTGTCTTTGATGAATCCACAGCTACCCCATCTGTCGACACTACGTGTCCCAAAAATCTCACCTCAGTCATCCGGAACTCACACTTCTCGAACTTCACATACAGGTGATGCTCTCTCAAAGTCTGCAGCACGATCCACAAGTGATCTTTGTGTGCCTCTTTGGTAGATGAATATATCAAAATATCATCCAAAAATACTACCACAAAACTGTCCAAGTAAGGATGGAAAATCCTGTTCATCAAACTCATGAACGTAGCAGGTGTGTTCGTCAGACCGAACGGCATAACCAGAAACTCATAGTGACCATAGCAAGTCCGAAAGGCGGTTTTCGCTATGTCCTCGTCCCTAATCCTCAACTGGTGATATCCTGATCTCAAATCAATCTTCGAGAAGCAGCTCGAACCCCTTAGCTGATCAAATAAGTCATCTATCATCGGCATCAGATACTTGTTCTTCATTGTCACCTGGTTCAGCTTCCTGTAATCGATACACAGACGCAAAGATCCATCCTTCTTCTTGGCAAAGTACTCGGACGTATAAACCCTCTGTCTAGCAACTCCTGTAACTGTACCTTAAGTTCACGCAACTCAGCGGGTGCAAAGCGATAGAACGGTATAGAGATGGGAGCAGCTCTGGGAACTAGATCAATAGAGAACTCTACCTCCTGGCTCGGTGGCAACTTAAATAGATCAACAGGAAAGACATCAGGATAGTCGCACACCACCAGAGGTAACTCTCCTCGAACCCCAACTACCTCATCCCGCATGAGAGCTGCAAAAAGGCAACCCAGGTTACCCTGGTTCCGCACGACACCTAGCGTAGACCTCAAACCCTCATCCTAGTCTCCCATAAAACAAATGTAATCTCCCGAAGGTGTACGAATCGTTACCCTCCGTTGATCGCAATCGATAAAGGCACGATAGGTGGTCAGCCAGTCCATCCCTAGGATGACATCAAATGCGATCATGTCTAGGATAACGAGGTCGAACTCTATACAACGACCGGCGACCTCCAACACGCAGGATCTATAGACAAGACTCAACTTCACACTTCCACTCACTGGGGTCTCCACGCACATAGTACTACCCAACCAATCCATTTGCAACCCCAAAGCAGATGCAAAAGCAGATGATATAAATGAATGTGATGCTCCGGTGTCGATAAGAATATTGACCTATGATCTGTATTCTAGAAAAGTATCTCTAATTATGGAGGTGGTAGCAGCATCATCGGGCACGATCGATGCTCTGGATGAACTACGATCTGCAAGAACATAAGCTTTGGCTGGTCCACTATGGCTCTGAACTGCCGACTATCTACCTGACTGCACTGAGGTACCCCCCTCTACAAATCTAGATGTCTGAGCTCTCGGCTCCTGATACGTCTGTCGTCCTTGGCTAGATGGAATAGCTGATGCACCTGCTATACTCTGAATTCTCCCTCCTCGAGGACAGTTACTCCGGATATACCCAGACTGTCCACACTCAAAATAGACCGGTGGCCCTCACCCGGGTGCCTGCGACTGTGACTGAGCCTGAACAGGCGCTGCACTCTGCCGTACGATGCCCCGGTCGCTGGCATCTATGACAAACAATCTCCCTCTGATCTAACCTTCCCGTTGAGGCTAAGGGATGAGTAGATGCAGAAGACTGAGGCTGATAAGAGCCCATCGGATAAGAACTCAGACCAGATGTCCGCTGACGCTTGTCCCTGCGTCCTGGGGACTGTGCACGTCCTCCGTCCTGCTGTCCCCGACTATTTCTATCTCGACGCGTCTCATTTGGAGTATCCTCCACTTTCATGGAAGTCTCTACCAGCACTGTAAAGACCTGCATCCTGAATGATACCACCCTGTCTCGGATAGCGGGCCTCAAACCCCTCTCGAATCATTTGGCACGGAACTCATCAGTAGGCATAATCTCTTGTGTAAACCTGGACAGGCTAGTAAACTCAGCCTCGTACTCAAGCACCGTCATCGTCCCCTACGTTAGAAACAGGAAGTCCTCTCTGTAGCGATCCCTCAGAGTCACTGGAAAGTATTTCTCTAGAAATACCTTCGTGAATGCATCACAGGTGCCTGCCACTGTGGTATTGGTGAACTCCCACCACATACGAGCACTCCCTCTCAGCTGGAAGGCGGCACATATAACCCTCAGATAATCTTCCTCAATCTGAAGTGAATCAAGGATCCTGGTAACCAGCTCCAGCCACTTAGTGGCAACCGTGGGATTAAAATCCCCAAAAAAGGTAGGAGGGTCTAGACGGCAAAACTCACGCATCGCAACGGTCGCCCACGGCTCAGGTATGGTCTCTCTCCCCTAGAGGCCTCAGCCAGTTGCTAGATGGAGCCATCCATCTCACGCAACAGATCTCCCTTGACAACTGGTCCTTGGGGTGCATTAGCATCCCCAACATCTGGGGCTGGAACGTCCCTTTGGCCAAAACCACGGCCACGGCCTCGTCCTCCCGGCATGGACATAACTCTATACGAAAATGACATAATAGGATAAGAATCCACACAACATGTTATTGCTAACGTAAAAGACAGATAAGCATGCTAATGCATAGTCACGTAATATCATGTCATCACATCTCACATACCGAGGAGAACCAACAAGAAAGACTTATCACTCTGGACAACCTACTCAGATTCCTTGCTAGAAATCACGTCCGCGAAATGCGTTTCTAATATGGCTCCCAAGTATGTTAATCCAAATGCCTGGAGGCAAGACTAATCAATCCTAAGGTCTAACCTCCATACCCACGTATACACCACAAGCTATCATGCTATGTTAGGAAAATGCTGTAACACATGCAATCAAGCATACATACATCCTCACAAGGTGATGTACCCTCTTTCCCATGGCTCATAGGTATTCGAACCCATAGCTCTGATACCAAGTTGTCATGCCCCAAACATCCGGGTCACGCAAAAGCCGGCTAAAATACCCATTTAAGAAAAATAAGTTTTACAGTTGATAATTAAAATGTACAACATTTGGATAAAAGATCCCCGTAGTTCAACTCTCATAAACTGAAAGCATGCATCTCATATATGAATAAGCATATCGCCAAATGGCGTATAAAACCAGCCTCAACAGGCATCACATGTGTAAGTACATGTCTCAAAAAGGAAAAACTACTGCAATTCGTTCATCACCTCTGCAACTAGGTCAACTCATCATGCTCACCTGAAAAGATTTTACAGCAAAATCCCACACAGTGAGCCAAAGCCCAATAGAAAATTTGATAGCAAAAACTATAAAGCAGGCTATGCAATTATACACACACGGGCTCAACCATAGGAGCCAAAAAGGTTGTCCTTCTAAAACCACAAGTTTGCATTAGACTACCACAAGTCTCAAGGGTTTTATCTCATAAAAACCCACATTTTTCATTCTTCAAACTATGCATATCATCTTAACAGATATCATGCCACAGTTAAGGAAAAGTTATAAATAAAACAGTAAGCTCCACTAGGGCCACACAGCCGAGGAGAAAAGATGTAAATGAAATCCTATGTACCGACAAAGGTAACAACTATAGACTCCTGTCCATTACCCTAGTCCTGAACCACTTAAGGCCGGCTAGGTAATGACAAGTTTTGTACGGAGTTACAATGACAACGCCATTTACAGAGACAACCGACTTTTTTACGGATTTCCATGACCGATGGGAAAGCACCCAAACCACGCACTTGTTTCTTTACGATTTGCCACGACCAATGGACGAAACATAACCAAACCACATTTACGGGGATTAACCCGAGCGGCCGTAGCGAACCCACTCTTCGCATGTTTTTGGATTTACACTAAGGAGCAATGGAAGCTCAACTCAAATCACACTCTATCACGGTACATCTAAGGAAACATATAAAAACCCACCGTAGCTCAACTACAAAAAACCTACAAAACCTTTTATACAACACATGTATAAAAGAGATCCAATTCATCAAAATAAAGATCTAAAACGATTTCCAACAAAACGTTTAAAAGGTGAGTCTCAACCTCGCGGGTTAGCTCCAAACCTCCAAAAAGACATTTTTCACCATTTTCATAAAACACCTCATTTTCAAACCTCTTTTGAAAACTACGGATACCACGTACCCGAAACATGCATATAACCGAGAAAAGGCGTTAAAACCCACTTTTACCCAAAAATCACGGTTACACATGAAAATCATATTTGATGTATTTTCTACCTGGTGAAAATACGTGTAATTATACAAAACACCCTTATACAGTAGTAGGGTCTAGAATCCTATCTCGGAGAGTCGAGAACTCGACGTCTCAAAACTGAACGGCGTTAGAACGAGAATCCGACTGGTTGGATGCGAAGCCCTTGGCCCCGATAGCAAGGATCCACAAAGGAATCAACAACAACCCAAGCCCCGGGTCCTCAAAGCTAGAGAGAAGGCAGAGAAAAGGGTTTCTTAGCCTTGAAGAAATGTTTTTCGTCAAAAGCTTATCCACTGCCGCTTTTATAGAAAATGGAAATTTTCACAGTTTAGTCGATCGAACCCCTGAGTTCCGTTGACCGAACTCAGAAAAAGGGGTTCAGTCGACCGAACCCATCTCTCCAGTCGACTGAACTCCACGGCAGAAGCCTACTGGAATGTGTTGTGATTTTTCAGCCTAAAAACCAACCCAACCCACCTAAGCAAGGTCTGGGAAAGCATAAAACACATTTACACATGCTTTTCTACAACTTTAAAGTATAAACCATGCATCGATGCTATCATATACGGGAATAAAAGCGTAATGTATATAAACAACATAAAATCACAAGGTTCAGGGTCTCAAAATCGATTCAGTGGATAAGCTAGGAGGGCTCTACGTCTAGGAGATTTTGCAATTGCATGGCGTACCAATATCTATAGTATTGGATAGAGACCCCTAGTTCACCTCGCAATTTTGGCAGAGCTTGCAGACAGCTTTGGGAACCAGTTTACTCTTTAGTACAACATTTCACCCTCAAATAGATGGTTAGTCTTAGTATATGATTCAAATTTTGGAAGATATGTTACGAGCTTGTGTGCTGGAATTTTGTGTTTCGTGGGAGGATCACCAACCGCTAGTTGAGTTCGCATACAACAACAGTTACCAAGCAAGCATCGAGATGGCACCGTATGAAGCCTTATATGGAAGACCATACAGATCTCTGTTGTGTTGGATCAAAGATGGAGAAGTATCATTGTTAGGTCCCAAAATGGCGACCGAAACAACTGAAAAGATTGCCAAAATTCGAAGGCGTTTGATCACGGCTCAGAGTCGCCAGAAAAGTTATGCCAACAGACAGAGACAACTGTTATCGTTTGAAGTAAGAGATTTTGTATTTGTAAAGGTGTCGCCGAAGAAAGGCTTGGCAAGATTAGGTAAAGGTGGAAAGTTGCCACCATGGTTTATAGGACCTTTCAAAATACTTCAACGGATTGGGAAAGTAGTGTATCGCCTGGCTTTACCACCACGGCTTTCATCTGTACATGATGTTTTTCATGTGTCGATGTTACAAAAATATGAGCCCGACCCTTCACATGTACTGGATTGGTCAGAGCTGAGGCTAAGAGAAGATGTTTCTTACGAAGAATCACCGGTAAAGATTTTGGACACACGACAACAAATTTTACGTGGAAAGACCTTATCCTATGTGAAGGTGTTGTGGCGGCATCACGGTGTGGATGAAGCGACCTGGGAGGGAGAGTCAGACATCTGGTCTAAATACCTCGAATTGTTTGAGTCTTAAGGAGGATCGAATTTCAGAGACGAAATTCGTAAAGGGGGGAAAGTTGTGAGGACTCGGTACATAGTTATTTTGTGTTTTCTTGTTTGTGGATAATTGTGGTGATAGAATTAAAATTGAGTATGGAGACTATAAAATTTTCTTTATTAATGAGGGAACTCATAGTATGTGAAATGTAATTGAGATACATGATAAATAACAATAAAATTTTTGATGAAGATTTTGTTAATGAGTATAACTTATTAGCTTAAAATCATGTGATAGGGGAGACAATCTAGTTGTAGATGTAGAATTTGTCAAATAATAGTGTGATATTAACTTAGAGTGGAAAGCGAGTTATAAGATCTAATACTAAAAAAGTAGAAAGCAAACACAATAGAAGAAACAAGCCAAACATAGCCCTAAGCAAATCCCAATTTCTCTAAAAACGTGAGAGAGAGAGAGAGAGAGAGAGAGAGAGAGAGAGAGAGAGAGAGAATTATAAAATCAAAGGGTTCCCGAACCCCCCATTCTCGTTGGTCCCCCTTATCTCTCCTCTTCTACTACGTTTTCTTCTTCCTTTATAGGAGATTAGCTAATCCTTCAAACCCTAACCTTTTGAAGTTTAATTGGCGGCTACTTACAAAGGAGCAAAGGCAAGAACAAGTGATTGAGGCATCAAGGAGCAAACTGAAGAGGCAACCGAAATCATAGGAGGAAGAAAGTGGTGGAATCCCAAGGCTTTGAGCTAATTAAGGTAGGACTTAGATTATCTTGTATGTTTTGTGTTGATTTGGGTGGATACTTTGTTTATATGAGTAAAAATCGTGCTGATTTCATGCATAAGTGGAAAACTTGATAGGTTTGTATGGGTTGAGTTGAATTTTTAAAAAAATTGGAGTTTTAGAAAATGGTTAGCTATGAATTTGTGAGTTTATTGTGTAAAAAGGGAGCTTAAATGACCTATGATTTCATGTTTTTGTATTAATTTGGGTTTGGATAGGTTTTAGCTTTATAACCTGGCAAAAATCAATTTGTTGGCGTAGGACCTTTCGATAGACCGATCGATCGGTCTATCAAGCGGTCATGGGCTGTTCTTGGCATTTTCTACAGGCTAGACCGCTTGATAAACCGATCGATCGGTCTATCGCGCGGTCTGTTTCGCTGATTAAAAAATGTTTTTAAAATTAGTGTATCTCCCTCATTCGGATTCCGAATTGGGTCATTTTTATACTGAAACTGAAGTCCCGAAAGTCTTCTTTCTCATGAGACTACTCTCACTACAAAATGCTTTTTAAAGAAAAAGTAATGATTGAAATAGTTAGGATATGTCAAAATTTCTTAACAATTTTTTACCCGTTTTTAGCCAAATGTTTTAGCAAAGCTATTTTCTATCATTGTTGAAACTTTTTATCAAATTTCTAATTCCTTGGGTTAGGGGTGCACCTACCTAACTACACTTGGGTTGGAATGCATGCTTAGAAACCGTTGGTTGGATTTTACTATGAAAGGGGGTTACAAA